>RJWT010016690.1:0-19712 GCA_004365215.1 Cuniculus paca | reverse complement strand
CTGAATAGATAATGAAAGCTAAACAAGGTTTTTATTTCTATGGAAGTGTCCAAAATCATTTGGCCCAAAAGTAATTTTATCAATACCCTCTCTTCCTGGAGATGACACATTCTTAAACAAATTATATGTGGAGTGGGTAATGGGTAGGTTCTAAACAATGAATATAGCTTAGGTATTCACAATGGTTTGCAAACATGAAATTCACAGTCATTAACAGAAACATGCATACATCTTCCCAAAAGGGAAGACTAAGACTGATTTCCCCAAACTATTTTCAGTCTCCATTTCTCCAGAGGGTCACTATTTCCCTAAAATGTACCAGCTTCTGCCTTAATTAAGAATAACATTGTTTCAAAGAGCATCTATATTTTATAAAAATGGGTCATTTTGCTTCCTGTTGAAAATTATGAACACATCTTTCTGGTAGTCTTACAAGTTACTATTTGTTAATAAGTTGATCGTACATTTGCATCTCCCTTATTTGCTAATATAAGACAACTTATTGAATTATAGAAGAAGGTAGGTGCGTTATGAACTGGTAATTTGTATTAGCAATCATTATAATTAATTATATATACATACTATCATGAGATTCATCATCATTCTGGTAGATAGGGATCATAACTATTATCATTAATTCATTCTACATGAGAACAAAAAAGAAGAGACTGAGGATGGTTAATTATTTGCCATACTGCACACAGCAATGCAACAGGGGTGTGACGCTTCTGTCCAAGCCTACTTCTAATGGTAGTGCTCTATCTCCATGCCACACCGCGTATTACTTAAGGAAATATGACCACCGAGCAGATAAAGTTTTAGTATTTCTTGGGAATGCAAGCAAATGTATCTTATACATTTTTACTTCTTTTAAGAAAAGTTACCAAATTTTCCGTATTGTATCAGTGCTCCACAGAAAATAAGTCATAATCCTACCCTTGAGTTTACCAGGAGGAATCAACACATACTGAACATACACACACACATTTATAAAACAGTCATACACACCTCAGCACCAATAGAGTGCATTGGGCCGTTGTGTACTGTAGATCCTATTTCTGTGTATCCAGACCCACATCTTTATTACTAATTAAAATGTCCAGATGGTAAAATAACACCTGATCCAAGGGGCTTTTCAGTACACTGATTGTCAACGCTCAACTCCGACATTGTTAACAAATTGGAAAAATTGGCCTGCACCGAGTTTGCTATCTACTGTTTCCAAGCCACCAGTGCAATGCAGTTAAAACTTTGATAATTCGAACACAAAAGTGCCCACATTAAGCTCGTTACCAAGACAAATAAGAAAGGTCTGATATTCAAATCATTATCATTAAAAGAAAGAGGAAACACTGCAACACACAGTGTCATATCACAGCAGTACCATTCTGTTTTATGGAGGAAAACTGCAAAGTAGAGGAAAAGAATGAGAGCAGAGCTACTCAACATATCATCACTTCATGAAACTCTTTCTCCGTATCTTTTGTTTTGTAGGTTTATTAAATAAGAACCAATGAATTTTTCAAATTTATGTGTCCTTTTAGATCTTTTCCATCTTTATACTACATATATGTACAGATCCTTATCACAAAACAAAACCTTTATTATTCTATGAGCTCTTTAAAAACACGGATTGTGGTGTTACCCCTGAAATTCAAGTTAATCAGTGACTCACATGTCACATATTTCAGGAAGTCACAAATTCTTTTAAAATGTTTAAGCAATTACTTCCTAATCCTAAATGGATTTTTTTTTCCTCAAGCAAACATTTTTGCAAATATTTAGGCTGCTTTGGTACGCAAATGCTCTCACAGACATTTCTACCAGTCAGCCACTGCAATCTCTGCACAGACTCCAACCAATGGGAAAGTTTGCAAGGGAAATATGAGAAGCAACTGGATGGGAATCTTGGAACCAACTCTGACTTCACTGCCCACAAACAAATGTTGATTTTGTTGCCATACCTGAAACAAAACCTTTGGATGTCCCAAAGCAACAACTGCGTCATCATCCCCAGTCATGGGGCTGTAACGCTCAAGTGACTCAGGCAACAGCTTCAGAGGAGGGTAAAAGTGATCACCTACAGTTTCCTATTTCAGCGTTCAATAACTCCAGCAAATGCGCCTTGCTGTTGGACAGTGAAAATCTCATCACTTTCAAAAGCAAATACTTACAGGAATAAGTATGTGCGAGACAGGAAAGAGAAAAAGACAACAAATAAAGACCTACCTAGGATCCCAAGTCTTACCAGGTCTATACCAGGACAGCGCTTCCAAAGATCTCTCCCAAAGGTATACCCCAGGGAGAAGACTCTTGTAAGGTCATCTTTATCAATAAGTAAAACACAATTTATGACCACATGGCTTTCTAGAAATACACTCAAAAGGATGGCACATTCAAAACTAATCTGTAAATACATCAACAGTCCCAAGTATTCTGAGGGAAAACACGTCTAGTACTCCCTTTACTTTCTACACTCTACTCCAAAAACACCCTCAAACTCTGCCTTTAGAAATAATGGAATTGCTTGAGAACAGGTCTGCAAATTATTTCCAAGTATTCCTTGGTTTCCTCAGTTTCAGAAGCCACCAGAGGCTAGCCACATTAAAAACAAAGTGAGTCCCAGGGGCTCTGCTGGCTAATATTACCTAGCCATTACCTAGGCAAGCAAGAGTTGAGATACATTAGTGAATTTGGTAGGAGGAGAAAACTAACAGTGAATTTATCAAAGCCAGGGGAACCTTCTGTGTGTAAAATGAAAAAAGCGCTGCTTCTTGGCCACTAACCTGATCCCCACTTGCTCTTTCACCTCTGCCATCACTTCCTCATTTACACATATTACAAGTGGTCAAAGATTTCCTCAGATGTGGTTTGGACAATAGCAACAAAGTGCCGAAAGCCACAGATTTTAATTGCGCCCCAAATACAGATTTGAGGGAAAAAAGAACCAATCACAGCAGGAAGCGCTTTAAAAAGAAAAAAGGAAACATTATCATGAGCAGTTACTCTGCACTTAGTTGCACTATATGAAAGAAGCTAAAAAAGCTCTATAAAATGTCAGAATTAACCTATCGCTTCAGATTGCTTACAGGTGAAATTCTACCATCTGGATGGGCAGTTTGCCTGCAGAAAACAGAAATAAACTAAAAAAAAAAAAAAAAAAAGTAAAACCTTTTTCTGCCTCCTATTTTAACACAATGGATTTTCAAGAAAAGAGGACAAAGCAACCATAATCTCCAAACATGAACGGGGACACACACACACATTTACACACATGCATGTGTACACATGTTCACATATAAACTGTGACAAAACCAAAGTTGGAAAAAAGAAGACACTAAAATAAAATTCTAGTCCTTGAAATTCTAAGAGACTAATAAAGAATAAAAATCTAATCATTATTAAACGTGTCAAAGGAAAAAAACACTGTAAAGTCCGTATTAAATAAATAACTGATAATAACTTCGCATTTTACAGAATACTTTAAAAACGAAGACCCAACAGATCAAAGCTGCCATCTTCCTCTAACGAGCCAGATCTGTATTCTTTATGCTGGGCTAGCAACTTTGGGAATTACAAAATTAACTTTAAACAAACAGGAAACTGCATCCTAGCAATTCCCAGAAGTTGTTTTATATCATTTGACAGTGAAAATACTTAAAAATTTTACAATTTATACAGGGAAAAAAAACCTTTCATTCTTTTTTCTTAATCCTTATGCAAATCTTTTTTAAAGAAACATCTGCCTCAGCAAAAAGATCTGCTTTGTTAACAATCAGTCTTTTAACTTATAGAACAAATATGAAGTCAGGTCAGACCTCTTTAAGTTTTTCTTCCTAACCTCAAGGACAAGACAAAACTTTCAGGTTAACTTTAAGTTACAATGACAAATGTGGTACCAAGTTGGCACCAAATGGCTATTTGCCAAGCCTAAGTTCCACATTTTGAAAGCAGCACACAGAGGTTTTACGAACTCAGAGCTCTCTGTTCGTTTGGATGCCTCTGTCCTGGGGTATCTGGGTATCCATTTTGACTGAACAATGCCTCCTAAAATTACAGCTGAAGCATAACACTAAACCAGAAGTGTTGAGTGAGAGAATTATGGGCACATTCTCAAACTCTTAAACTAAACCACAAAGGGAACAGATTAAAAAGAGAAGAAAAAAAAACATTTAAAAAAAAACTATGATAAAATTTTTTTAACCCACCCTGAATAGAGAAATCGAATACTTGCTTTCTTTCGACCTTCTGGGCAGCACACGGAGGGAGGCACCAGGAGAGCTAAGCCCAAATACGTGAGGAAGAGTCGCCAAAAAGCATGTGGATGAATAAACTGTTGCGGCGTAAATTTGCCAGCTAGAGGACAGAACACAACACGCTGGGGCTTGGCTGTCCTAACATGTTTTACTATGTAAATCTAAATAGTCTTGAAAGGGAAAAGGGAAGATGAGAAAAGGTGGAGGGGTTTTTTTTTTTTAATACTTAAAAAGGAGTTTGCCAGGAATCCTCATACCTGGGTCGCAAATAAAAGTACTTTCATTACTATTTAAAAAAAAAAAATCTAGTTCTTACGCTAACCCTCATCACATGTTTCCTATGATGGAAATTTAGGGGGAGGTTTAAAGAGTTAAAGACTCCCTACCATTAATTTGCATCTGGTGCTTTTAGTGTGTGTGTGTGTTTTTTTCTTCCCTGAAAAGTTGGCAGAGCCGCCGATTTTCCATAATGCAAGCATTTGGGAATTGTGAGCGGAATGAAACCGATCCAATCTCCTGACTGCGACATGAATTTTCATTAATTACAACCTTGTCAGCAAAAGCATTATCAAAGCTGAATATGAAAATGCTAATGAGTCCTCATTTGCATATTTTTCTTTGTTGGAATGTCATTAATTATTACATTTTATGATGATGAATGCAGCTGTCGAAGCTCTCCGATGCATAATTAGCCATCAGAATGCCAGGAGCCGATCAGCATTTTTGGGTGAAAAAAAAACAAATTTCACTTCTACTCTCCCCCATCCCAACACCACCAAACACACACAGGCACACACACACAGACACACACACATACACAGATCCCTGATGACGACAGTCCTCAGGCTGGACTTCAGGGAAGTTGAAAAGAGCTAAGTTAAAGGGATTTAATTTTTGCTTTAAAATTATTTTGTTTTTAACCGATAATGGTCTTATACAATAGAAGCAGTTCTTAATAAAAAAAATCGTTATTCCAGCTTAATTAATGCCATGCTTAATTATAACACCATGATGTCAGCGGTTTTAATTAAGTATTGGCTCTGTTACAAAAAAAAAAAAAAAAAACTCCTTGCTGCAGTAAGAGTCACAATACACAGATTTGTGCAAATTGTTTCTGCGATTTTTTGGTCTTTCGTGGTTTGTGAACTATTCAGATATTAACAGGCAGCATTAAAACTCCACGCACACACGCGTGCGCAAGAGAACGCACAGACACACACCCACGCACACACACAAATGAAAGCGGGGAGACGTACTTTCCTACTACATGACTTGGGCACACTTTAGAGCTTACCTACTTGACCACTTTTTTGAGCTAAACTGTAAGTGAAGATGACAAAACATAGCTCATCCTCTCTCAGCCGCTGGGAACGGTGTTTATAAGTAAAAAAAGAAAAACAACACAGAGCAGATGGGACCATTACACATGACCAAACCAATCAATCACAGATGAAGGGCCCAGGTGCAGCGCAGCCGTGCAACAACGCACCATTTCACAGTCTGTCAGACACACACACACGGTCGTCCATGAGTGACCCTCCTCAGCTCCCCCCGGACCTCATCTGGGGCGCTGCGCCCCTCTCGCCTGCCTACGCTCCAACTGACGTCTTCATAATCGCCCTGTCTTTCTCGGGGCTGAGGCTCCCGCAAAGAGAGGAGGACGGAGGGGTGGCAGCTGGGGGAGAGGGTGCTGATGGGGAGGAGAGATAAGGACAGCGGCTCACATCCTTGTCACTTATGAGCAGTCCAGTCTTCTTCCTTCTGCCATCTCCCCGGCCCCTCCCTCCCAAGCCACCCTCGGAATGGCTTCCCTGACCATCATTAAGCTCATTAATTTTTAAGGGTGACTGCTTGGTTGCGGCACCCCCAACTGTCTGTCATTAGAAATTTTGTTTGTGAGTTTCTTGCTTGGGAGGAAGAAAGATGTGTGTTACTCCACAAATTCACAATTAGACTGAAATTAATTAATTGAAAGAGGTTAGTAACACTTTCCACGACCTCCCCCCTCCATTGATTCAAATGAAAATCCTAGTTACCCAAAAGCTTCTGAGGAGCCAACTCTGTCTTAAGATTTGCATCTTAAATAATTTCCATGGCTTCTGGCATTCAATATCACAGCCTCATCCAGGAGTCAGAGAACCCAGATGAAGCTGCACATCTGCAAGTATCATAAACTTCTACGAGCAAACAACCAAAATACCAACTTAAAATCCAATCAGTTCACAAAGGCTCCGCCCCCCACTTTAAACTCAGAATTCCTAATTCACAGCCTCACTTTCTGACTTTCTGTGGCTTTTTAGCTTTCCTTTTCTTTAAAAAAAAAAAAAAAAGGGAAGAAGAAAGAGCCCACAAAATGGGACGATAATATCCACAACTGAAGCCTATCTCCTACATACAAAAACAAAATGTCATCACACTACGTTAAAAAAAAGACAGGTTTTATTGATCCAATGAACTCTTTAATCATTTTTCCTTCTTAAATCTCGATAATTTATAACAAATTTTTTTAATCTTTTGAGAGAGCACAAATACCACAAGGAATCAGCCTTATTTACTCAAAATACTGAAAATGGATATTTGCTCCAGCTTTAGGGGATGACTGTTCATCCAAAGGCTGATTACATACTCTCAACAATTTATAATTTATTTTGCCCATTTGGAGATAAGAAGTTTAGGAAAGCACTCAAACCCTCAAAGAACAACTATGTGGTTGCAAAATAGCTTAATGGATTTAAGTCCAAAAATGCTCCTGACACTTTAGGCTTTACTGGACAATTTACACTGAGTACAAGAAAAAGTTAATCAAAATAGACCACACAATCCAGCCACTCTAAGGATTAAGTCAAGTATCATTTATGTGCAGTTTCATGTAATGGTAAAAAATAAAGAGTACAGGCTAAGTCGGTGAGAAAGTATCCTACCTAAAATCTGCATGCCATTCCATTTACAGGCAAAGGCAATTTTACAGAACACTAGGCAGATTGGATTCTTTGAAATGAAAGCTTTGTCTCCTAGCATGGGCTCTACCATCAATTCAAACATGTTCTCAAAATGGTTCGATGACGCACTTGTTTTTAGCTTTCTTTTTTAAAGGATTCACTACAGTTTCTCATTTCTTTACCAGGAAATTTGTTGTATGGAAACTTTTAAATATTGATGTAATCATGAAACATTCTGCTCCCCAACATGTTTTAGAATTTTTATGTTTAGTCTTATTAACAAAGAACTTTGTCTCTGAACTCTAGGGAAAAAAATAGAGAATAAAAATATTAAAATCTTCTATGGCCATATAGAAAGGATCACTTTGTGTTTTGAATGTGCATTTTTTTTTCCTCTTGGAAGACTCTACACATTTGCATTAATAAATTTCTATTTTCAAGCTCAATAGAAATTGCGGTACAAAAAGCAGATGTGTACATTGGATTCTTTCAAATTAAATTTCCAAAAGCAGAGTCTATTCTAGCTCGAGATCAAAGGAACTAAAACATGATCTCCTCCCCCTTCCCATATAATTACAGAGAGTTCATTCCTTTTGTTACAATGAGCACAACAGGTAAATCTTAAACCTGAAGGATAATGATCAGGTGCTACAGCTCAGCTTTGCTCGGGTGCTGAATTGCTCTGCTCAGTACCCCTGCTGTTTAAACTACCACTCTACAGAAAGGTGGGAAATGCTTAGCACTCATCTCTACTTTATTCTTGGAGATTTGTTTCCTTCCCTACATCAAGGCTATGCAGACAGTTTTGAGATGGGCATGACCCATTCTACAGCACAGTTGTTATAAAGGAGGGGCACATCCATACAAAAATATACAGCAAGAAGCAAATCACTCTGGTGTATGTCCTTTATTGGTAGGCTACCTAAAACCCCTTTTGGAAGTAGACAGGGTATAAATAATAAATAAATGAGGAGTGACACTGTTAAGAAATGTCATATCCTGGCGGTCCTGTGAAAGGACAAGGCCCTGGGGAGGAGAAGAAAGAGATGCAACTGCAGAGTTATCCAAAACTGAGGTTAGAAAGAAAATCTGTTCTACTTGGCATGATTAGCAGGATCTATTTCTATGGGGAACACAGGTAAAGTGAGAACCAAATTTAAGTCAAAACCCACAAAAACTGAAAACTTGGGCGAGAACACCCTCTAGGCTTAAACATCCTTGAGACCAACTGCATTCTCTGTATGTATTTCCACTTCCCTTTTAAAATTCCTGGTACCTCATTTCATCCTTTGCTGCCCATAGGCATCTGTTCCCCTCTAATTATTTGCCATTTAGAAGAACTCTGCTTAAATTCCGTGCGCATCTGGCCCTTGCTTAGTGTATATCTATGATGCTTAAATATGGTACTTGATATTAGAACAGCCTTCCATGAAAGTACAGTAAAAAAACTTTCCCTTCCCAGAAGCATGTTGCAGTGTCCCCTCACAAAAGTACATAACAAAGAATATATGATATACCATTGTTTTGTAAAATAAATATATGATCGTACATACACATCTTAAAAACTTAGCTACTGGTGAAAAAATAACTTCTTTCATTATGTGTTCTAACTACCACCCTCAAAATATAAATGCCACTAATAATTTTCTTCCTGAAATACACTCTTGCAAGTAGCTAGGGCCTCCTAGCTTCTGAATTATTTTTGCTGGCTGATGACATGGACTGCTATTATTTTACATGGAAACACATTCCATTGCATCCCTCCTTGAGAACTGGGGAATGAAGGAGGGATGAAAAAAATGAAACAATTTGCTAGCATCAAACACTCCTGATCAAACAGCTTTAAATCGTTCCTACATTTCTTCCACACGTCTTCCTTCTCCCTACCATTGCTTTATTCTTTCACCCTTCTCCTTTCTCCTTGCTCAAGGTTCCCTGCTTTAAAGAAGAGGCAGTGTGTGAGAGAAAAGCATTAGACAGGGAGCATCGAAACCTGGTTTTGAAACTTAGTTTTGTCAATAACCAGGTGTGTGACTGCTTTCTTCCTCATCTGAGTTGGAGTAAATAATTCCAAGGTTCATTTGAGGAATAGTTACTATTAATAATATTACTACTAATAATAATAATTTACTTTGGCAAACACTTTGCATTGCTGAGGGGTGATTAACAGCATGGGTCTAGATGTCAACCTGCCTACGTTTCAATCCTAGATTCACTTACAACAAATTCATGACTCTGGCAGGTTAATATCTTAGTGCCTCCACTTTCCTCATCAATAAAATGAACTAATAATAACATCAACATCATGTAGTTATTGTGTCAAGTAAGTTAAAACACTGAAGGTGCTTGGAATATGCATTGTTTGTTTATTCTTTATGAACTATCCCCCCATCACAATGGCAGTTTCATGCAGAAAAGGAACATCTTTGGTTCACCACTATTTTCGTAGTCTAAACACAGTGCCTGGCACATGACAGGAGTTGTTCAACAAGCTACTGTTCAATGACAAGTACATGATTGAATGAATGAATGAATGAATGAATGAACAAAGACTTGTGAGACCCAGTGATTTCAAGACTGAACTGTTAAATCCTTATAAGGTAAAAGTTTCATTATCACAGAAGTATTATAAAATTAATGCTTTGTCAAGCCAGAGGGGGATGGGAGTAGCATCTTCCCAGACCACGACTCCAAGAAGAAACTGTCTGAATACACTGACAGTGACACCGCATGGCGAGAGCCATTGGACAACACAGTATTGCGTTTTTATCTTCCTTTACAGTCCCAAAAGACACAGATGTCCCTTCCTTCTAAAAAAATACAAATACACACACATGTCTTTCATGACTTCTACCTGTGCCATCTCATATTCTTTTTACCTGCTCTCTAGGCATTTTTTTTTTTGCGGCACTGGGGCTCGAACTCACAACCTCATACTTGCCAGGCAGGCGCTTAGGCTGCTAAGCTAAATCCCCAGCTGTAGGCATTTTCTTAAGTCTTTAAATGCTGGAAATTCTTCAGACCCTAGGCCCTCGGTCCATCTTTTACTGACTCCAAAAGCAATTTCATACCTTCCATCACACTCCATATGAGGAAGAGCCCTTCAGTGTGGGCCTTCTCTGACTAGACGCCCTTCACTCCAAACACCTATTTCAACATCTTTACCTGAAGGGTTTAAAAGTACTTGAAACTCAATACCAAACTTGGGATCTTTTCCTTTAAATCTAAACATTTTCTGGTGTCCCTGGCAATTATATTCAAGTTAATAAAGAAATGAGGTTAAATTTATTAAGAATCTCGTATTTCTAGCTCCTCTGCTACATGCATAGATCTCATTTAACAGGAAACACTCTCAGGCAGTTATCATGTTTTAGGTGTTATTATTCTTAAAAATCGTTTACAACGTTTGAAGTACAGGCAATCAAACCCAGGGCCTCATGCATGCCAGGCAAATGCTCTACCACCGAGCTACATCCCCAGCCCTGTTCTTCAATTTTAAGAGCAGGAAGGCTCAGAGAAGCTGCCTCCATTTTATCACAGACCATGAATTTCAGGCTACAAGGCTCAAAATTAAGAGGATAAATCATGTTTGGTGTCAAGAAACAATCTTGTTTTCTTAGTTTGAACCTTATAACCTATAAGAGATTGTTATACTATGAGCCTCTTGATTTACACTGCAGAGATATTTTGTTGAATCAATTACACATCAACTCTAGCGAAGGGGAAGATATATAACATCTCAAGAAAGAAAATAAACAATAATAAAGGAGATAAGTAACACGAAGTAAGTATAAATGTTATAAGAGTAAAAACTAAACAAAAACTAAAAACAAATGTTAACAATGAAAAGTTGCAATGATGCAAAAAAAATTAACTAAATATTTTGATAATATAAATAAGCCAAGAACCCTAACAGGCACATAGAAGGCATGGAAACTGACCTGTATCCTTAGCAGGGTTGGTCAAGGGGAGAAACCCTCACTGACTCACTGAATCCCTCTGACTCTGTAAGCTATACACAACACCAGGACCATGGATTTCACAGAGGGTCTTCTCCTTTATCCTCCCTTTCCTCCTCTATCCTTCCTTTCACGGGCAGCACATGCCCCTGTCAAAGCTACAAGTCTTACTACTTCGCATTTTTTTCAAACCCTGAATTACTATACTTCATGACTGGACAAAACATGTGCCCTCCCTTCACAATGGTTGACATAAAGGATTCTCATATTGCTGTCATTAGAAAAGAGGTTTCCACCTTTTCTATTATCACTCCTGATAATTATTTGGCCAGTTCCCTCAGTAAGGCCTCCTTCATCCAGGAGACCTGCCTCCCACCTTCAAGTTCTGACAGTTCTACTGTTTCGATCCTGACATGATCTATCACAGACTATTAAAGCTTGGCTCGCTCCATTATGCACCGGCAGGTAGAGGCTGCCTGTCTCCTTGGAGCACAGACCTCTGTGGCTAGAATTCCTCCTCTCTCTGCACTTGGTTGGCTGGAGGTTCCCAGACAGAGGGAGCTAGACGTGTTGACCTTAAATGTTAAATGCTATATTTTATATGATATTAATATTATGAAATCCATCTCCCTGTATTCACAGTTTCAGGCCTCTGATGTCTCCAGCTGTCAGAGAAAAATCTTTTTCTGGCGGAGAGAAAAGTGAATCAGACGCTCTGATCTGCATCAGTCGCAGACAGATCCTGTTGCATGTTCTGGCTCACCAAAGAAAATCTCTCCCTTCTAGCACTTGCCTTGTCAAACTGACCCTGATTTAGGAAAGAACTGTGACTATATGGTGGGGGGCAGGATAGCCAAAAGGTAGCTCGTCATTTGACTCTCACCCAGAAGCTACTACCTGGGGCAAAGGGCGTCATTCCTAAATTTTCCACTAGCAATCTGGGAAAGGCAGATGACATAGTACAAGCAACTCTCTTTGAGCTCCCAATTCAAAACTGCCACTTGCTGGCTATACAAACCTCTAGGCCAGGTGACCTGAAGACAAACAAACAGCCTAAGCTCACACAGCTACTGAGCAACCAACCACAAAATGCCAAGCTCTTCCCATGTCCACACTTACAAATATAAAGAAAAAGAGTATCTAATGAAAGAGTAGGGGATGCACTGAAAAAGGGCTTAACATTGTGAAGTTGCAGGAGACAGATTTTAAGAGATAAAAAAGAATTGGGGTAGAAAAACTTCAGAATTTGAAGCTGTGCTACCCTTGGAGACTAAGTAATGTTGGGAAAGCTGCAGGATTAAACCATCCTGAGGTGCTGATTCATAGATGCCTTCACACTACCTAAACAGAGTTGAAGTAGATGATCTATGCACCACACTTTGACAATCACTGCCAGAGGGCACAAGATGCCTTTGCACATCTTTAAGCAAAGGGAATAAGAGTTACAGAGAAAGGGAACAAAGAGAAAGTTATGGAGAGAGGACAGGTAAGCTAAAATAAGCTGGAAGATCCAAATGAAGAAGGTTGTTCAAAAGAATGAAGAAAGGGTATATTTTTTCCTAAGACATAAGGGATGAAGTAGCTACTTGGAGTTTAACTGTAGCTACTGTGAAATCAGCTACTGAAATCAAGCAACACACAAGAGAAAGATAACATTTGTCCTAAAATTCTAGAGTCCCCACTTCATTTTGTTACCTCTTTGCTTCTTCTTTTCTTATCTAAGGACTATGAGACCTGGTCAAATATTTATGGATTCTGACTAGTAGGGAGGACCTGGAGCAGAGAACACTGTGGTGAGTGGTGAGAAGAGAAAAAGATGAGCTGCACCAAGAGGTCACCCAAAGATGCAGTAACTACAGAAACAAGAAAAGACACCGAGTTACAGGAAGACAGAGCTGTGATGTCTCTGGAAGTCAATACCGTGACAGTGTATAGGAAACAGCAATTCAGAAACTTAGGCTTGATGCATTTGCAAATGTTAATCCTCCTGTCTAGTGCTGAGCAGACATTCGTATTTATTCATCCTGTTCATGAAGCCAGATCAGTGGCAGAGAAGAAGACGTGAACTAAGATCCCATGACAAACCACTGTCTGTCAAACCTTGGGCTCAGCACTGTAACCTATACAACCTTGTGAGTTTGGTCTTGTCTCCAAGTCCACAAACAAAAGGACCACAGAATTTCAGTGACTAAGCCAGGCTGCAAACTCAGGTCTTTGTGAGTATGGAAGCAGGGCACCCCAATACATGAAAAAGCAAATTAGATTAGCAATGCATCCAAGAAATCCACTGTTTTACTCACCCCCTGTAGTAAGAATATGCACTACTCTGATTTCACTTTCAATTTGGAGTCTAAATTGTTCCTATGCGTTTTCATACTAGTTTGTTCAAATCTGTCCAACTATAAACTACTTGGGTGTACACACTGACCAGAATTCCACCCAGGAATCTAACCCATGTCAGCAGTGTACTTGGAAAGTTGAAGTCATCACCCAAGGCAGAAATTTCTGTGGATAATGCAACAGGTCCTGTGCTCATCGGCCTCCCTATTCCTTACTGGAGGCTAATAATGACAATGCTTGAGTCTGACATTCTCAAATCATTCTCCTTGTGAAGCATTTTTATAAAAACTACTGTGGTTTAACACAGTGCTGAAATACATAAAAATGAAAGGGGGTGAATGGAGAGACCAAAAAAAAAAATCAAAAGTATATAGCATGCCTCAAACTCTGCTTTTTGTTTGTATGTAATTTTCATAACTTACATCCGTGTCTAATATTTTTAACTGTTGCATCTACCTGACCAGCCCAAGGAAAGGCTAATAAGGATACAAGCTGCAGAATCTGGTCAAACTGCTCGTAAATCCCACACACATCACTAATCAGGAATGCATCCTCAGTTTGGATCATTTTAACCTTTCTTTCCAGATTATTTTAACCTTTTTGTCCATCATGTTCCTTGTAGGTAAAATAAGGATAAGTGCTTTTTGCAAAAGACAGCCAAAAGATAAAGTAGGCAAATAACAGCAGTATTTAGCACATAGTAAGAGCAAGACAAACAGTGACTATTGTTTCAGATAGGATAATACTGATAAATATTTATGGATATTAGTAATACCCATTATGGACACTGTTGGACAAAGGTCACTGTCAATATTTAGTATTTAGTGCTGACAGAGCATAGATTTACTTTGCTTTTATGCAGACAAGTAAGCTTTATATTTGTACTACAGATACAAAGCCTGGGACCTGATCAGGACTGTTTTGAAACATACACCTCGAGAGCTACAGACAGAGACTAGAGAGCCACAAGATGAAATGTCTTTCCAAATACATCCCACTGTGTGTGCTGCTGCTGATAGCCACAGCTATGCAAGAAGCACAACACATTTCTAACTGTAGATATTTGTATTAAGCTAAAAGAGAAAATACACTGCATCAGCTTGGTGGTTCCCAACCAAGGCTTTCACTTTTGCTATTATGTTTTCGTTCCAAGGGAACCTCCTTGGTTTTATGACCTCTTCCCTCTGCACCTTTCTCTCTGCTTGTGTTCTTTATGCGCCCAATCATCCATGTGCATGACACTGACAGAGTCATTTCCTCTTCAGCTGTTACTCTGGAGTATTTTTCCAGTCCTTCACAGAATAACACTTTAAAGGCTTAATTCCTACCCACTTGCTACTTTTATTCTAAAGGAAACAAAACAAATTAGCCTAAGATTGCCAAAGTGCAATAATTTTTTTCAAACACTACTCACACATGGGACAGTTTCATTCAATGCTCTTACAATTATAGGGTAAATTTAAACAAATCATTCTTTATTCACTTGGCTTAACTATATTTCTCCTAAGTCTTCTGGCATCCTTTTTGTACTTTATTAATTCCACCCAAAAAAAATCAATTAGTTGTTTGAAATAACTAATCCTGAGTGATAAGCTAATGTCTAGTTCCAATCACTACAGAAAATATTTGTTTGATGATAAAAAAAAAATGAAATTTCTATTTAGTAATATTGTTCAAATACTTCAAGGAAGAATTCCGGTTGTGATGTGTTATAAAACCCAAGAACATACGACAGTGCATCCGTACTGATCACCTCCCAAGTGCCTTCCCCTGGTGTTACAAGTAAGTTCTCTATTCTCGGGTATTTATCCGGTGAACTTGAATTGAACTTCAGTACTTTCCCTTAAAAGTGATATGCTTATCTTATCCCAAGGTTTGATACAAAGTGAGTGATGGATAAAATTTATAGGTAAATTCCAACTTTCCCTGTAAATACATTGGGTCTATAAATCTAATAAGTCTATCTACAGTCATCATCTCAAGACTGGAAATGATTACAAAGTTATTTTTATTAAATTGCCTTTGATTTGGCTCAGTGATAACTGCCAAATCCTGAATCTGTAACTATTTGAACTACACACGCTTCTGGACCACATTCAAAACTACTAGCAACATGTTTATCCTTTGTCTCATCCTACTAGAACAAAAGTCCCACAAGGGCAGGCATTATTTTTTGTCTTGTTGCACGATGTATCACAAACACCTGACACACAATGCTAGGAATGCACATTTGCTGAATGAACGAAGGCTGCTGAACACGGCTCACAGGGCCCTCTTGAGAGGGCTCTCCTGTACCTGCAAAGCCCTCTGCTCGCATCATTCCTTCTCCAGTGCTTGGCGGGAGACACAAAATCCTTTCTTTGACGTCTGGTCCTTGCAGACATGGAGCTATGCCTTGAAATCACCTCCATTCCATTCCTGTGTTGGCTCTTTTGGCCTGGCTGGCACCCTGTGATAATCGGGATCTGAACTTCAGTGTCAACTTCCCTGACTTCCTCTGTGCTACACCCCTTCCCGACAGAAGCTCCCACAGGATCTTCCATCTCCCCTGTCTATTTGTTACTTCCTGTGTGTCCTACCAGACAGAAAGTACCTCCAAATATGTGGTAATAAATGATGGAGCCACAGCACTAAGCTGAGCAAGTACTTGACACAAGGCTACCGCTCAGTATTTGAGGAGTGAAATTAACGAATTAATGAATGACCTGAGACTGAATACTAATATGTGCAGGAAACAGCTGTCTACATCCAAAGAAACTGACACTAATCAGTGTATAATACAAGTCAAATAAGCTTACGAAGAATGTAATGTAAAATACAATCAAGCACTATGTTGTTGAGCCTTTCTACATCATGGGTAATCCTTGAACCATTTACAGTAGGATATGCCATCAGTGAAAAGCTCCACCAATCAAGATTGTGTGGTTAGGGCTGAGGATCTAGCTCAGCGGTCTAAGTGCCTGCCCGGCAAGCACAAGGTCGTGAGTTCAATCCCCGGTGCCGCAAAAAAAAAAAAAAAAAAAAAAAGATTGGGTGGTTAGAAAAGAAGTTCATGGCCAGTCAGGCATGGTGGTGCATGCCTGTAATCCCAGCACTTGGGAGGCTAAGGCAGGAGGACTGCCACAAGTTCGAGACTGGCCTGGGCTACATAGTGAGTTCAAGACCAACCTGAACTATATACAGAGTGAGACCCTGTCTCAAAAATAAATAAATATATAAATAAATAAATAAATAAATAAATAAATAAATAAAGTAAGTTAGTTCATGGGTAAAGAAATGGCTACTAAACATCCTGAGAAATGACTTTATGTGACTAAAGATTTATTAAAATAAAAATCTTTAATTCTCTATAAAGGCTCTGTTTTCAATCCTCAGAAATTCTAAATAAAAGCTGCCTATCATATTTTTGATGGAAAATAGAATACACAATGACATATGAAAACAAGTACAGTACAGTGGAAGAAATCTAAATGTCACACCCTTGTCTTTTCCTTTGGACCACATACTACAAAATATACAGGAATCTTAAAATGAATTTTCCCCTCTGTGTTAATTTTATTAAACTAAATATACAGAATTCAGTAGAAGCACTCAAGAAGTAAAATAGAAAACATGTGAAATCTTGCAGATGAAGGTCTAACAAGTAACAAGACCACCGTGTGAGCTGGGAGCCTCACAGAAGCCAGCTATGACACTATCTCTCAGCAGCTTGCGCTTAGCTCTGTACCCACAATCTGATCAAAACATTCCTTGCATGTGAAAATCCCGCATCAGACAGATGCAGCTCTATGGATGCATCCAGAGGTAACAGAAAAGGAAATATTCTTATTGTCCACATCACCATTTTACAGGTTAACAACCATAAAATTTCATAAAATAAACTACAGTAACTTGAGGATTGGTACACCTTTTCCAAAAATATTTTATTGTGTAAAATAAAGTCTTACCGCATAGCAGGAATAATATTAGAAAGTACAACAAAATCTTCCAACTACTCATTAAAATCATACTTGCCTGCAACCCATTTGGAAGATAATTTTATACCATCCTTAGATATTCCCTAACTGTCCCTCTTCAGTGTTATTTAGTCTTAGCTATAGATTATAAAAAACTAAAAACGGGATGTTCTTTTTAAAACATTTATAGTGCTAACTCTCCTCTAATTTGGCTTGTCCTTCCTCTAAATTAGTAAAACTCTGTTAACACTTTTTCCTTTAATACAGGAAAAATTATCATGGCCACAAATATACAATATTTAATTGTGAAAGAATCTGCAACAATTAAAGTCTATCATTCACATCATTATTACAGATGGAAACCTTTAGGCACACGAGATTAAATCTATTAGTTTGATAGAGAATTAAAATTTAAAAAATAGAGATCATTTCACCTTCCTTTTTCTCTCAGTGGAAGTATGCAGATTTTGACATATTAAATATTACAGTTTTTTTTTTTTTACTTAGAAAAGTTACTAATAGGTAGTACAAAAATATCTTCATGGTAAATAATTAGGTGCTAAGTAGGTGATGACTCACTTTTACTGAGTAAAAAAGAAATAGAAGGATTTAAAAATAAGTACTTAGTTCCAGAAAAATTAACAGTTTTGAAAACTAAAACAATTCTTTGAAGTAATTTGTAGGTCAGAGATTTGTGTTAAAATTACAGATGCCTGGATCCTAGCCAGGACCTCCAGAAGGGTCTCTGCAGGTGGAGCCCAGGCACCTGTATTATGTGAAAGGTCCACAGGGAAGTGGGGTACAGCAAGGTTGAAGAACCCTAAGACATGGTCACATTTCCTTAGAGAACTCAGGGGTCATGGCACCACATATGAAGAATGTCATCCATGAGACATATTTCTGTATTGAGTTATAAGGACATTAGGAAATAACGGGATAAAGTAAAATCTGTAATATCAAAGTTCCTTTCTAGCATCCTCTGCTTTCTCATTTGTCCTATTAGCACTTGCTAGTTAGCTCATTTCAAAGACTTTTCTTTTAGGACATGTTTATCGTTTGCTCCATCTTGCAGGATCTACACTGTCTGGATTCACCCAATAAACACTGACCAATCAGTGAGTCAGTGAATGCCCTGGAAACAAGACATAATAAATGCTTAACAAATATTAAACACTGCATAGTGGGCTTACTCTAAAAGACTGAAAATTTGGGGGGAAAGATAGCTTAGTTGTACAATGACCGCTTAGTGTGTTTTTTAATGCATACTGCCTTACTTCCTTTAAAGACAAATTATGATAAAGTTCAACTAATAGTTAGATAAAAACAAACTTATATATTCCCAACCACTCTAAGAAACACAGTTACAGCCAGGGATTTAGCTCAGTGGCATAAGCACCTGCCTGGCAAGTGCGAAGTCGTGAGTTCGATCCCCAGCACAAAAAAAAAAAAAAGAAAAGAAAAGAAAAGACAAGACAAGACAGTTACTTGTTTTTCTTCTTCCCAGTATCTTCTTCATTCATCTAAGTTCTTGAAGATTTGGGGGCAAATACTGTTAAGCTTTAGGGTTTTATTAGTTTTCTTCTCACCTCTTGATCACCTGTTTCAGCATGATCTTGATTTCTTTTGTATTTCTTCTTCCTCCCCTGGGAAATTTATGTGTCTCTTTGGCATCTGTACCCCATCCTCCTTTGTGAACACTGAAGTGAAAAATTCATTTATTTTTTAGCAGTGTCTCCATTGCTTCTCAATAAATTATCCTTTCTGTATCTCCACGTTTTGACAAGCTACTTTTTGGACCTCCTGTTCTTTAGGCATTTTGAGAGACAGAGTTCATTACTATGTATCAAGATCTTGTAGGTTATCTTTCTTTTACTATTCTTAATTTGGCTTTTTCTTTTTTTCATTTTCTCAATATCTTCCTGTAATCATGCAGTCTCCTTCTCTATAACACTTGATGTCAACTATGCCTCTTTCTTAATAAATAATTGCTCTGGGCTCTTCAGTTTCCAATCCCGTTAGCCTGACAGTTGAAATTTTTTAAGGTGCGTTGATTCTTATCCAATCTAACTTTTGGGTCTTTGCTTGTGGATTGATCTCCAATATTCATGTCCAGTCCCACGCTGGGGCCCTTTTCCTTTGCTTCTTGCTCCTTTTTTCTCATGCTGCATTATAGGATCTAACCATCAAGGCCAACTGTTACATTGTGTTTCAAGGCATAGAAAAAATAGTTCTGCCTGCACATCCTGCATTTCTCAGTATCTC
>RJWT010016689.1:0-19725 GCA_004365215.1 Cuniculus paca | reverse complement strand
CAAATAAGAAACCCACAAATCAATATCCTTAATGAACATAGATGCAAAAACTCCTCAACAAGATACTTGAACTCAGATAAATTATTCAATAAATTATTAAAAAGATACACATCTTAACCAACTTGGCAGTATCTCAGGCATGCAATCATTGTACAACATGCAAAAATTAATAAAGCTAATAGCTACAAATAGAATTAAGAATAAAAATCATTTGGTCATCTCAATATTTTAAACAAAAAGCCTTTAACAATATTCAATATCACTTGATAGTAAAAACCTTGAGAATAACACACATAGAGGGACTTTGCCACAAACTGATAAAAGTCATTTATAGCAAACCCACTGTCAATTTAGTGCTAAATGAGGAAAAATTGAAAGCATTCTATCTAAAATCAGGAAAAGAGAAAAGTATCCACTCTTACCAACCCTGTTCAATGTAGTACTCCAAACTTTACCTAGAGCAATCAAGTATGAGAAAGAAATAAAAAAGAATACACATAGGAAAAGATGAAGTCAAACTACTTTTATGAAAATGACAGACTCCTTTATATAGAAGATGTAAAAATCTTTACCAGAAAAATCCTGGAGCTAATAAATGAACTCAGCAAATTAGGAGGGAAAAATCAATAAACAGAAATCAATAGTCTTCCTGGATACCAATAATGAGCTTACTGAAAAAGAAATCATGAAAACAATCCCACTCATGATAGCTTCATAAAAATTAATATGTGAGAATCAACTAAGCCAGGTAGCAAAGTGTGGCTATTAAGAAATTGTAGTTCTCTATAGAAAGAGAATGAAGAATTCGCTAGAAAATCATGTTCCTGGATAGACAGATGCAATATTAATGACAATATCCACATTCAGCTATCTGATCTTGTCAAAGAGACCAATGAAGGAAAGAAAACCTCATTAGCAAATAGTGCTGGGAAAACTAGCTATGTACATGCAGAAGAGTGAATCTAGACCTATCATTCTCGCCATGTATTAAACTAAAATCAAAATAAATCTAAAATTCAAATATTAAGACAAAAACACTGCTGGAAGGTAAAATAGGTAAAACTATTGAAGATGTAGGCATAGGCAAGGACTTCCTTAACAGAACTCCAACTGTACAAGAAATAACATCAAGAATCAACAAATGAGATTTTATCAGATTAAAAGCTTTTATATAGCAAAGGAAAAAAACAACAAAGAGTCAACTTATATATGCAATGGGGAAAATTTTTTTTCCAGCTACACATTAGACAGGGAACTAATATCTAGGATATGTAAATAACTCAGAGGAAAATAGACACCTCCAAAATCAAAAATGAGCAAATAAAATGAATTCTCAATTGTCAGAAAAAGAAGTGCAAATGACCAACAAATACATGAAAAAAAAATATTCAACATCACTGGCTATAGAGAAACAAAAATGGAAATAACATTGAGATTACATTTTACTCCAAAAATCACCAAGAAATCAAATAGCAAATGCTAGTGAGGTTGCAAGAAAAATGAATACTTCTATAGTGTTGGTGGGAATGTAAACTAATACAATCACTACAGAAACCAGTATTGAGATTCATCAAAAAAGTAAAAGTAGAAATTCCATTCAACCCTGTGATTCCTCTTTTAGATATCTTCCCAAAAGAGTTAAAGGTATCATATTACAGCGATACTTACATACCAAAGCTTATAGCATCACAACACATAATAGCTAAATCTTGAAAATGATCTATATGTCCACTTATTTGAAGAATGAATAAAAATGTATTTATTCACAATGGAGTGTATAAATTCTGCCATAAAGAAGGTTAAATTTGAATCATTTATAGGAAATGAATGCACCATGAGACCATAGTGTTAAATGATGTAAATTGGACACCCAAACTTAAATACTGCATGGTTTCTTACATGAGAAATCCAAAGTATAAGTCAATTAAAGAGCAAAATAGGAAAGAAAGAGATAGATATTTTGTATATGGGAAAGAGATGAAAAGATGTAGAGATGGGGGAATGGAGGAGAAGGAGATTAAAAAAGAATTAAAATATGTTATGTACATGTACTCACTCTCATGATGAATGTAATCATTATGTACTGCTAAGATATACTAATAAAAATTAAAAATTTTAAAAAACCAAGTAGCCATATTACCAAAAACAGTAGATAGATTTAAAACAATTCCAATAAAGCACCATTAATATTCTTTATAGGGCCAGGAAAAACAATTCTAAAATTTATGTGGAACCAGAAGAGATGTAGAATAGCCAAAGCAATCAAAAGCAATAAGAGCAAATCAGGAAGTATAGCAATTTTGGATTTTAAATTATACCACAGAGCTATAATAATAGAAACAGCATGATACTGGCATCAAAATAGACATGAATACTGATTGAATAGAATAAAAGACACAGAAACAGTGGCATGCCACTTTAGTCATGTAATCTTTGAAAAAACAGGATAAAAAGCATTGTATAAAAGAGACCCCCTCTTCAACAAATGGTGCTAGGAAAACTGGTTATCCATATGCTGAGAATGAATGTAGACCCATGTTTTTTTACCCTGATTTAAAATCAAATCAAAATGTATTAAAGACCTAGAGATAGATAGATGATTGATAGATAGATAGATAGATAGATAGATAGATAGATTGAATCTGCTGGAAGACAAAATAGCTAAAACTCTTGAAGGAATGGGCATAAGCAAGGACTTCTTAAATAGAACATCAATTGACAGGATATTGTACCAAAAATCAACAAATGGCATTATATAAAATCCTTCTGCAAAGTAAAGGAAACAATGAAGAGAGTAAAGAAGCAACCTACAGAATGAGAGATCTTTTTGCCAGGAACTTGAATGATGAAGTGTAATATCTAGGCTATCTAAGGAACAAAGTATTTAGACCCCCAAAACAAAAGACTTAATTAAAAAGGCAATTAAAATGAATTGACACTTCTTAAAAGAGCAAGTATAAATGGCAGATAGATACATGAAAAATGCCAAGGTCTCTTGTTATTAGGAGTAAATCAAAACAACATTGACAGTCCATCTTATTCCGTTAATAATGGGTATTATTAAGGATTTAAAAAAACAACAAATGCTTGTGAAGAATTGGGGGAAAATGTTCTTTCTCTGCTGTTAATGGAAATGTAAACTGGTATGACCAATGTGGAAATCAATATAGAGATTTCTCAGAAACCTAAAAACAGATATTCCACCAGACCCAGGTATACCTCTTTTTGGTATCTTCCCTAGAGTGTTAAAGATATCATATTGCAGTTATTCACAGCATAATCATGATTATAGCAAGGCAATTTACAATAGCTAAAACTTCCTAGATGATCAGTGACAGATGAGTTGATAAAGAAAATGTGACACAAATAAGGAATATTGCTCAGTCATAAACAAAGATAAATTTGAGTCATCTGTAGGAAAATGGATAGATCTTGAGACCATCATGTTAAGCAAAATAAATCAGACACAGAAGGTTAAAATATTGCATGGTTTCTCTTATACAAGAAACTCAAAATATAAATAATTTAAAGAGCAAAGTATAGGAGAGATGCTAGGAAATGGAAAGGTAAGCTTGAGGGAGATTATAAAGGGAACTGGAGGAAGGAAGGGTATGAAGGTAAGTAGTATGTATCACAAATATGTAATACTGAAAAATTCAAAAAATAAAAGTGGTATTTGTACACAGTGGAATACTGTCCTGTCTTTAAAAAGAAGGAAATTTCGTCACATGTGACAACATAGATAAAATTGAAGAATATTATGCTAAGTGAAATGAGCCAGGAAGAAAAAGTTAAATACTGCATATTTTTATTATGGGTGAAATCTAAAACAATCATATTCATAAAAGCAGAGAGTGAAATGGTAATTCTACAGATTTAGGAGTATTGAAGAAACAGGGAAAAATGGAACAAAATGTTAGATAAGAGAAAATGTTTTGGGTTGTTTCAGTGACCTATTCACAACAGAGATATCTTTACATTTCAAAATTGCTAAAAGTAAATTTCAAACGTTCTTAACACAAAAAATGTAAGTATTTGTGTAATGTATACATTAAGTTAGTGTGATTATTCTACATTGTATTAATAAATCATAATATCACTTTGTATCCCACAAATACACAAAATTGCACATTGTCCATTTACAATACAAGAAGATATGAAATCAATATATTAAATAAGATCATGTGAAGTTTGAAAACAATTGACTTTCCTTGGACATTTTTCTCTATTTCTCCATTCCAACAAATATTTCACATACTCAGAATTATGCAAAGGCTAGCTAAATATGCAAGAAATAAATAACATTATCCTGACGTTAAGGAGTTCAAAGGCTTTCAAGAAAATCAGTAAGATGCTTATAGTAACAACTACAATACAGTAAACAGTTCAGCTACACCTGTCTTCAAATGTGATTCTTGACTTTTCTTTAGGGTCTCTATATACAATGACAATGACAAACTCAAGGGCCATCCGTAACTTTTGCATACATTGTATTTCATCCTTGTCCCACATCTGTCAGATGATGAGGAAGGGAATATAGGAAGGGAGAGATTCTACTAATCGCTTGGGGAGGTTCTGTCAGAAAGCAATTTACCTTGGATGTTTTTCCTTCATACTCAACATGGCAAGACTAGGACCCAGGCATGATAGAGCTGTCACTGACTGAAGTCACTGACTGAAGTTCCCTGCCGTCCCAAACAGGACCGCCCATTTTAAAATTCTAAGAATGAATGTCCTATCAGAGGTACGATGAATTTAGTCCCAGAAGCATAACTGTTCAATTGGGCCAATCTTCTTATAGGCAGAAGAAAACCAGAAACAGAAAACTGCTGTAATTTTTCACCTACTAAGCATTCCCACTTACTAAGCGCTTAGAGTGAGCTAAGCACTATATTCATGCCTTATGTAATATTTTATTTAGCCTCCAAAACCATTATGAATCTTCTATCACTTACTCTATTTCATAAAACAAGAAAATTGAGGCTCAGAAAAGGGAAATGACCCTGAAACCAGAGGCACACACTTAGTATAAATGGAAGATGGGATTCAAGGCAATTTCTGTGACTCTAGAAATATTGTGGCCATGTTTCCAAGCTTTGTAGATTTAAAACTGTCTTCAAATAGAGGTCACCAGGCACAAAGGTAACACACAAGCTAACAAACACTGATTAGTCTTTTCCTATTAGCCATTACCATATAACAAAGCACTGTAACACTCAGTGACATTCATTGTTCCTTTGCGCCAAATCCTGTGGGCTAAGAATTTAGGAAGGGCTCCGCTGGTAGTTTAAATCTGAATCCTATATTGTCGGTGGTAGAAGATGAGGAAGGAGGATCCACTGCCAGCTCTCTAGTCACACATGTGACAATCTGGTTGGTTTCTCTCTATCACTACATTGCATCTTCACAGTAGCTTTCAGCTTTCTCAAGTCATATCAGATTGCTGGTATCTAGAGTATAAATATAAAGATTTCAGGACAGCTCATGGCTATGTTCATAATAGATATTGCATCACTTTTGCTAGACCTATCATTCAAAGCTAAACAGAATAGTCTAGAATCAAAGATGTGGAGAAACAAGCTTGGTGTTGGATAAGAGAGTAGCAAGGCCAAACTGCAGTACAGCAAGAGAAATGGAAAATGATGGGCTCACTTTGAACAGGACAACCTGCCCCATCGTCTGACACTCTAGTAGTCAGTGCAACAGGCCAGATGAGAAGTAAGGACAGTAGGGGAAGATTATCACACTGAAGACAGAAGTTTTCCTGACCATATATACCTCCTATCTGGGAGCTAAGGCAATGCCCAAGTAAGCAAATATAAATGGAACAAATAGAAGGACAGATTAAAAAACAGAACATCTGTGTGAATGTTGTCTGAATCAAAATGGAGTCACTTTTGTCAACCCTAACAAAAAAATAGAGCTAAAACATTATGAAGATTGAGGTCTGAGAGACAACTGCCTGATGGTAACTATGATGAGAGACTGCTAGAACCACAAATTTGAACAAAGGCCACTACGACATTACATAAATAAACACACCTGCAAGAACATCTGCCCAACAGCTATCTGTTAAACTTTAGACTGCTGCCACTAATATAAATCCTTGAAGCCCAGGATTATTGTTTCATTTTGGCTTTTTACTTCCCTTTGTCTGAGCCTCTGAATATGTTCACTGTTTACCATGGCATGAGTATTTCCATTGCAGTGTTCTGTTATTTCCAAATAAGCATTATCATTCTCTGAAGAATCTCTCTGTATTATTTACAGTCATAGATTAGAAACTGAGCTAGAATGAAGTCATTCAAATGCACTAAGTTACCTCTTAGTATCTTTCAGAGGACTGGTTCCAAGAGCACCTGACAAACACCAAATCTATGGATGCTCTTATGTAAATTGGCATAGTATTTGTACTTTACCTACACACATCCTCCAATACTTTAACTCATCTCTAGATTACTTATACTACCTAATTAAATATTTAAAATGCTTTACAAATAGTTGTTTTCTGTATTGTCTAGGGAATAATGGCAAAAAAAGAGATGTGTATCTATTTGGTACAGATCCATTTAAAATTCTTTTTTGATTCACAAAAATGAACCCATGGATGAACCCATGGATGCAGAAACTGTGCTGGTACTGGAACTACAGAGATTATGAAACACAATTCTCAACTGCAAAAAGCTCAAAGTCCAAAGAAAGATCTTTGAATGAGTATTCTCTATTGATACCAAGTGAAGGCAGACATTGTAAAGACAGAGAAAGAGACAAAGCAGAAAATTATCAGAACAAAGAAAACTTGCATCTCAAAAAACCTGGAGTAAAGGGTGAGTATGATAATTTTTTTATGAACTAGAATAATTTCCCAAACATTAACCCCACCAGATTTAAATATGGTTTAAATACTTCTGTATCACAAATTTTAGGTTGGGCAATACACAACATTTAGAGCATCACTCATTCTTTCAATCCCTGGTAGATCACAGCATCATTTCCCACTGAGGCCACCTATGGCTTCAATATCCTTTTCATTATCATACTCTAGGCACTACCAGTCTATCAACTTACTTTACAAGAGGAAAATTACTTATCATGTAAGTGTGCAGAATTTCTCAAATAATGCCTCTAATTCCACTCTTCTGAGTTGCCTATTGAACATACGTAAAGATAGGTCACCATTCAGTTAGTGTATTGGTCCTTACAGTAAAATTACCTGTTTTTTTTTTAATTCTATTGCCTAACTTCACTGCAAACTGATTAAATAGAAATCTCTAGAGAGCAACAGTATTTTTTTAAAGTTACTTAGGAGACAACAGTATTCGGCCAAGTTTGGGAATCATTGTGCCTAAACAAGGAATGCATCACTGAATTTCTGGGTACAAAGACACTAATTATATAGCACGCTCCCAAAGGAGGGCATCTGCTGATTAAGACAGTATCAGTTATCTGGGTCTTACACCAAGTTGGCTTAAATGTCCAACTGATTTCAGGTATAGTACATTTCCCATTGCATGCAAACTTACATGCTGATAAAACCTTGGAATTAATTACCACATTGCAATGATAATTTTATTGTGTCCTTGTTTCTGTTAATTTTCCATTTTATATTAGGCAGACTG
Source organism: Cuniculus paca (assembly GCA_004365215.1). Classification (NCBI taxonomy): domain Eukaryota; kingdom Metazoa; phylum Chordata; class Mammalia; order Rodentia; family Cuniculidae; genus Cuniculus; species Cuniculus paca. The sequence continues at coordinate 12,106 of RJWT010016689.1, read as the reverse complement.
GAGCATCTAGATTTTTAGAAATTGTATAATAATAAGAACAGGACTGCAAGGCAGTTTTGTTTCTCAAACTTACTTGAAATATTGACACTACTGAAAAAAGTCACCAAAACAAAAATGCCAGAGATTAAAAAAAATGCCCCCATCAGAAAATAATTTATCATATCAAAATTAATCGCTTTCAGCTAGTAACAATGCCATTCTTTGGTCATCAAGTTAACTCAGTTTCAATTTAACTGAGCCACTCCATCATCTGAATCAGAGTAAGAGACAGAGATGAATTAAGGTGATTCAAAGGCTGTGTATATGATGTACCCTGGATAAGAATTGATCCTAGGGAATGTTTTTTCATTTTCATTTTTCTGTCTCTCTTCCTTATTCAAGAATGAACTTTCTTAATTGCAATGATGAAAGTGTCATCCAATTTATCTTTTTCAATTTCCATGAAAGGAAGTATTCAAGGAAACTATTATGAGGTCTGCTTCCACCCAACAGTGGGATCTTTCCCAAACCTTCTCAAGGAATCCACATATATTTTAGCAAATACTGTAAACAGGGCTCTCTTTCATTCTTTCTGACATTAGAAAGCTTCCAATCAGTATGCAAAAATAGTTCTAGATCTCCTTTTATGTAAGATGAGTGAAACAAGGGCTAAAGGATTTTCAGAAAGTTCTACTTCACATTAGCTGGGACACCAATTCAGCAGTCATTTCCTGAAAGCACAGATGTCAAGGCACCCTCCTGGGTCAGTGGGATGTAAAGATGAATAAGACATGGTCCCTATACTCAAGACAATTATCTTACCACTTGATAAATCTGACAACAGTCACCCTGTGAAGGGCAAAGAAGAGTAAGACTGATGAACTGTTGGAGAGCTTCTCTGTTTCCACTGTGCAGCTAGCTAGCAGCAAGACTGGCTTGCAAGGCTACTTTCTGCACCTTTGAATACAGTTGCACTTGTGCTTTATGTCCACAAGCAGGTAGTGAGCACCTTAAGAGCACTCTAGTTTCTTCTGTAACTTCGATATATTCTGGAGCCCTCACATGGTTCAGTCTCTGTACAGAATTGCATTTGAGAATCTCTTAGTGTAGCTTAGGAGCAAACAATAAAAAGGAATCCCATCTTAGTCTATTTGGGCTGCTATAACAAAATGCCACAGATGGGGTGGCTTATACAAAACAAGCACTTCTATCTTACAGTTTTGGAGAGAGCACAGTTCAAAATCAAGGCACTTGCTGACTATAACTGGCAGACACTCATTTATATGTGATGCCTTAAAGGTAAGAAAGAGAGGTCTCTGGGTTCCCTTTCATAAGGACTATTTAAAGTCTTCACCTTCATGATTTAACCACTTTTCAAAGATCCCACTTTCAAATAGCATCACATATGAATGGAGCGGTCAAACATATTCAGGTTGTAGCAAATTCCATTCTTTATTTGGGTCTTTCCAAGATCATTAAAGGGGGCACACCAAAACTCACAGTATTATTTCTTCAAGTCTGTCTTTATTGCCTCCCCAGAGGTCTTACAACTCACCACTGTTCCAGGACTAAAGATAGCTTATTTCCCTTTTCTGCCTTTCTCAATCTCTCTCTCTCTCTCTCTCTCTCTCTCTCTCTCTCTCTCTCTCTCTCTCTCTCTCTCTCTCTCTCTCTCTCCCTCCTCACCTCCCCCTTCTCTGACTCATATTTCCCTCTATTTTTCACTGTGTACATTGTTGGTTTTTTTCCTATTCCTTATCTTTCTCTAATTTACTTTAAGCTACAAAGCAGAGAAACTTTCCTTTCTTTTTTACCTCTCTAGAGTTGTCTTTCTCATCTACCTAGTCTCTTGATTCTGTTTGGTGAAAAGTATGCATACAGGGTATGCAAATACAGGTGAGAACCAAAACAGAAGTCCTGGAACCTTTCCACTTTGAATCCTAGAAGTTCAGGATAGTACTTCTTAAAATATGGTCTTCAGATCACCTAAATGTGAGATATTTAGTTTGAAGTAACTTCTCAGCCTGTTGATTCACCAACTTTTGGGGAAGAGTTTAACAATCTACATTTTGATAAGCACTCAAAAAGGTTTTTAAACAAATTGAAAATTGCCATTATATAATATAAAGACATAGACAGATGATTGAGGGATGCAGTTTCTAGAAAAATTTGCATGGATAATAACTTTCAAGTAAAGTACAGAAGAATGAGTAAGATATAAATAAGTGGAAGATGTAAAAACTATAAAGATATGCCAGGAAACCACATGAACGTAGAGGATCATAGCATTGGTATAAGTTCAAGTTAATTATACAAAGAGTGAGACAGTATATGTGTGTACCTGCCTATGAGGTAGAAGTAGAAAGAGATTCTCTGCAATAGAAAGAACTCTTTATGGCTTTTTAATTGCCCACTTTTCACATCAGGAATGTTTATCAATTTTCACACTTTAACTTGTAGAAAATTATTCTTCCTTATGATATGTTTTCATTGCTCGATAATGATCTCCAAACATTCGCTGATAATTTCTACTATAGAGTGAATAACTAAAGTTCTAGTTTAATAATCACAATCAGTATTTTCATTTACCCAGAACCTGTGATTAACTTCTGCAAGAATATCAACCATCATGTTGACACCAAATCACCCTCTGCTAATGTGAAGACTGTACGTGAACCCTCTTGAACCTATTGCAGAAACTACTCCAACAGTATGAGATACTTTAAAATATACTTGGACAATGTTATGATAAAATATATAAGAAGATGGTCTTTATGTCATACAAACTATCTTTGAGCCTCAGCAGTGAGACCTTAGATAAGGTTCTTAATGTCTCTAAGCCCTAGTCTTATCAGTCAAATACAATGAAAATAACCAACACCATAATGCAATACAATGATTAAATGAGATATTTTATGTAATGTGCTTACCAGAATGTCTGACACATGACAAACATTCAACAAGTAGTAGTTCCTATTATTTACCCTACTGTCTAGGTCTTAATATATTAATCAATAGTAGTGTAACTAAAGTATTGGGATTTTAGGTAGCATATATTCAGAGGGCGTTGTGTAGGGACATGTTTGTAGGAATAAACATAGTATCTAAAGTCAGGCTATTTAACTTCATATTCTTCTAGACTCTCTAATGTCATCTCAGTGATCTTTTTTTTATTTTAAAGAGGATAAAACAGAATAAAACCAATCAAAACAAACCAGTGTAAGTGATACAGGACTTCAAAACATTACAAAATCAAGAATACTTACGACCAATGCCTTTTGATGTCTTCAAAATAGCTGCAGATAATTTTGGACACAGTAAAAATCAAACAGAATAGAACAGAAGAGAAACAATAAAAACAAGACAATGAATGCAATTAAGGACTTCAAAACAAGCCAATAGTAAATCCAAAATTACTACCATAATATATCTTGCTATCTTTGAAATAGCTGCTCCTGCCATCAGATTTCACATAATCAAACAAAACAAAAAAGAGTAAAATCCAACCTAACAAACCAATGGAAATGATATAGGACTTAAAAACAAGACCAGAGAGAATCAACAGTGGCTACAACCCTCAGAAGGAGATCTCCCCTAGATGCCAAACCACACACCACTATACTCCAAACAGATGATCAGACCACGGGCCCTAGACCTGCAAGGTCAGTGAAACACCAAAGCACCACAGGCATCCAATTGCATTTCACCTCGATAGCTATCATCACAGCCTGTGTTTCTCCAGATAGGCCAGTTGCTTATGGGGGTGGGGAGGAATTGGTACTTCTTTGCCAGCCCATGTGCCAGAAGGGACTGGGGTCTGGCTGTTCCCAGTCAGGCAGCAGCCCACACATGGCTCTGGTTCCCAGACTGGGCTTACTTGCTGATGTGGCCTTATTCTCTCCTCCCCCAGTCCACAAGTGGCCTCATCTCAGTGATCTTAAGAAAATCACTTATTCTCTCTTTTCCTCAGTTTCCTCCACTTTTTTTTGAGACAGGGTCTCACCATGTAGATCAAGCTAGTCTTGAACTCACTATGAAGCCCAAGCCAGCCTCAAACTTGTGGTGATACTCCTGCCTCAGCCTCCTGAGTACTGGGATTACAGGCTAGTACCAGCATGCCCACTTCTCCATTTCTAAGTAGGAAAAGTAATAGTACTTTTACAAGGTTGTCGAAAAGCTTTAATTAGATAATACATAAAGTATAGTTTTGAAAAATTCCTATGTAATTGTTAACTATGATTATTATCATCATGTAAATGGAAGTCAAATGATATGCTCTCTATTTTCCATTATGTTCTGGTGAGGAAGGTGTCCAAGTACAATTTTAATACTTATAAAACATGATTTATACAAATATGGAATGAGTACATGATAGAGATTTGTTAATTATGGAACCCGTGCAAGTTATGCTGTCCAAATGTGATGTGCTGATATTTATTAAAAATAAAATAGTTTTTAAAAAAACACACAATTTTTAAAAAATCAGTATTAGAAGCATATTGTTAAAAGGACTGGTTAATGCCATATAGAACAATAAACCATAACCTGTGGAGTTTTTTTTTCCTACCAAACAAAAACCTGTAAGAAATCATGTGACTTCATAGTGTCAGGGTCTACTAAATCAGTAAATGTCTGAGTCATATACTGGTATATTTTCCAAAAGTATCAAATAATTTTTGACTTTGTTAAATATCATACTCATAATTCTCTTATTTCTAAATTTTGACAAAAACTTAAATATAAGGCAGAGTTACTTTAGGCTAAAACACTTCATAAGTAAGAATATTTTCTTCTATATTTTGAATATTCCTTGAAGCATTGTGCAATAGCATTTATTAAATGTGTATTATAAATTTCCAGAAAACCATTGCATAAGAGAATAAAGAAAAAGTCTATGTTCTTAAAAGATTCACGGACAAGTGGATAGCCTTACTAGATTCTTGTGGATTCATGGAACAGATGTGTACTCTATTTATAAATGTATCTAATAGTCTAAATTCTAATTGGATTGGAATATTGTCTGGCTATGTTGTCTTGGCAAACTTTTCCCTTTAACCTTTATCTTTAACCACCAGAAAAGGAAAATAATACCCACATCTTATTAATATGTAATAATATTAAATAAGTTAATACTTAGAAAAGTGCCTAGCACATAACAAATACATACATGTCAGATAACATTACTATTACTATAATAAAGTCCTACAAACTGTTTAACTGTGTTTCAAAGACAAAACTTGCCTGATAATAAAATCTTAACAATAGATATATGCAATGCCTAGCCAATGAGAGATGTGCAAATACTTATTAAATGAAACAATAAAGAAATGAATACTGATTTTTTAATCACACCTGCAAATAGTCTATTTCCCTAGATGCTAAGTGAAAATCAAAATGTCTCCAAGGTCTTTCTACAACTGTATCTTCAAACAGGTCAACACAGTTAATGTACCCATAGACTTAGCATCCTATGACTTACAAAATATTATTGAAAATTGAGTATCAAATTACTGAACTGAGTCTTCAATATAAGAAATGGAGATACTAAGTAAAATTATTCTCTAAATGTTGTTCGCTTTTCAGTCTATTGTTTATAACCTTCTCATCCTCCTTCCAATTATCAGCAGAAACCAGACTCCCTAAAACAATCCATTTGGCTTTTAAACTACAGAAGCATGAGTCTGCAGTGCTTATGTAGCTCCAAATGCTGAGGCATGCTATTATAAACGTGTCCAAAAGAGTAAAGTAAAATCCTTTGCTTCCAGGTCTTTCTCCTCCCTCCTAAGTTTCTCAAAACCCTACACAGTCAGCTGCAATACTAAGGTTGAAGGGTCTTGGTGAAAGGACCAATGCTTTTGAGTGAGAACACATTAGATTATGATTCTTCAGAAAACAGAATTCACATTTTTCCATTTAAGATTTTACCTATAACATGTACACAAAAGTGCCTGAATCTAGTTTTCTTATTGAATACTATAATGGAAAAAAGACTGTATTTATTTTCAAATTCCCACCTAAATGATATGATTTCTTAGAAACTCTGCTATTGTGTTCTAACAATGATTTTGTGATAATTGATTCTTTTTTTTTTGGTTGTTTCAGTAGGTGAATTAATATAATAAGAAATCCTACTGATTTTTGCAGCTCCAAATCTTAAAGTGATACACAGTACACATTAGGCATTTAACAGCTAAACTACACATTCTCCTTTTTGTTTACTCTCTGTCTCATACTATCTAGCAAGAATCCACACTTGTGGCACAAATACAGGAAGGGCCTATTCACCTTTAGGTGGGTCCTAGGCTGGTTTCCGTACCTAAGGCTCTCTCTCTTTCCATTGGGACTTCAGACCTTCCTATCTTTTAATACTTGTTCAAGTCCACTATGTCTTGACACAGTTCCAGGCACTGTGGTCTCCCTAAAAGTTCATAGTGGTGCTACATTTGAGCCCCACCATGTCTTGCCCTGAATTATTCTACATGTACTGATTGTGGGACCCATCATGATACCATCATAATCTTCTGTTTTTTTTTAATATTCCATGACTCTCAGCTCTATACACAGAATGAGAATTCAAAGAATTTTACTAATAGAGCTTGCTCACATGTTATAAACCAAAGACTTCCAGCAGTTGAAATGGAAAATGCCTTGTGTCAAACTGAAATCTCAAACTTGTGTCTCCCTAAAATATTTGATGATGGCCGTAAAGCCAGTTAAATTTATCCTTTCCACTTTCAAAATCTTAAGAAGCTAGTAACTGATTCAAAACAGTTAACTCTTAGCTCAATGCTAAAATAAAACTAATAACATTACATTTTAAAATCTGTCCCTCCTTCTCCTCCCACACAGGGTTATCTCTTGTTAAGATATACTTAATTCAAAAGTTAGTCTGATTCTTCCTTTTCTCTATTTTTTTTCCAGACTTCTAATTTAGAAGAACATTGTTTAGCACTAGTTTAAAAGACATAAATTCACATTACTATGCTTGTCAGAGAAGGAGAAAATTGATCCCTTTGTCTCTTCTGAAAGCTTCCTTATGTCTAATTCATTTATAGAATAACCACACTTCTTTTCTTTCTATCATGCCCCTTTCTCTCTGTCTGCCCTCCACTCCTTCTGAAACTTGAGGAGCATAATTTTTAACTTCCTGAAAGCAAATCTAACTCTAATAAGAGTTTTTTGACCCATAGAGGACAAAAAGTTTTAAAAATTTAAAAATAAAAGAAAATAATGCTAAGGTTCTTATAATAACTGTTCATAGATGCCTTCCTACAGATTTTTGAGACCCTGTAACAAATATGAAAGTCACTACACATCAGAAACTACAGAAAGGCACATCACTTCATTCCATTAGCAATATATGAAAGCTCCAAGCCACAAGTTATAAAAATAGAAGATGTCTTCCAGTAATATGTTTGTTTGGGTTGCAGTTGGTATCACCTGCGGTATCCTTGAAATGGAATAAAAAGATAAAATCACCATCACTTTACTATTTTCAAATAAAGTAGAAAAGAAGGCTTGTTGCATTTAAATATAAACTCATAAATGCACAGTCAGGTCTAGAAGAGAATAAACATTTCAAGGGCAAAATGCTGCTGTTCCTCCTGTTGCTATTGCTACAAAAGTTGTGAAGATGAAAATACCTGATTTGATTTATATACAGTCTCTTTTCCTGACAGCAAAGGGCACATACATTTTGACATATCTCATTTAACCTTACCATCTCCACTTTGGAAAATTCCAAGACTATAAGAAGAAAAAGCTGTAAGTATAATAAAACACTGATATAGAAGTGAATATCATTGCTTAGAGACAAACAGAAAGACAAATGAGTTTTTAAAATATCTGAGCAGTGTAAGTGAAAGTAATAGTAGAAGAAGGATGAGAAAGATGTAGAAGGAAAATGGAAGAGAAAGACATACTTTATAAGAGATGATGTTTGCTAGATGGATACCCAGAGTTGGTGCACAAAAGAGAAGAGAATTGTTGTAGGCATGAATACAAGAAACAAGTCAGAGAAGATGGTAAGAAACAGAATAAAAAATACACTATGGGGAATTAATCAGTTAAATTGGAACAAATTTAGAAGGCCAACTAACTTCAGAATTTACCAGGCTTCTACTTTCTAATAGTCTTTATATCATCTCATTTTTTGGGGAACAGTCTTCAGTGGCCAGGTATTTTTATACTTGATTTCCCATTGTGTCCTGGAAACCACTTTACAACTCCTCCCTATGTTCTGAAGGTTTCCGGGCTTGCAGCCAGTTGCAGACTCATATTTATGAGAGTATGCGTAGAACAGGACACATTTCTTCCCCTAGTATGGAAGGATGAAAACTTCTAATTTTGATTTCTTAGTCCAAGATTCTTTAGAGTCCACCACAGTTTGCTTTAAAGGATTAGGATCATGTAGATTGGAAGACAAAGCTTTTCTCACGCTTTCCAAACCAAAATTAGAAAGACTATTCTTGAGTGAAGAAACAGTAACTATGATAAAATAAAAATTACTTAATAAATATCTGTTTCTGATTCAGTACTGAGAAGAAAATTGCCTGAGTGAGACTCTGTGGTTTGATACACACCCTGTGGCTGGTAAACTAGACTAACTTATCTTAAGACAAGTGCTTCCTGTTTCTTCTATGCTACATTTGGACACTAAAATGTTATAGACACTGGGCCACAGAAACATTAACCAAAATATATGAGCTAGGCTTGGTGGTACATGCATGTAATTTCAGCACTCTTGGATTCTAAGGCAGGAAGATCTCAAGTTCAAATCCAGCCTGGGTAACTTAGCAAAAGCCTGCCACAATATAAAATTTTAAAAAATGGCTCAGGATATAGCCTAGTGCAAAAGTCCTGGGTTCAATTCCCAGAACACCCCTCCTCGCCAAAAAGGTAGATGAATGAATGTGCCAAAAATGAGGAGGGAGAAGTTAAAAGGCAGGAGACAAAGAGAAAGAGGAAGAGAAGTATAAAAAGAACAAGAATCAGAGGTATAATAAAGGTAGTGTCTAGGAATATAGAGAAAATTGAAGAGAAATTCAGTTAAGAGTCATGATAACTGGGATCTATGGTCAATTTCTCAGGTATACAACCCAGGTCACTGCACAGGCCTGCACTTAGAAGAGCTCATGATTACTTTAAAGCTCTTCTGTCACTATCTTGAATTCTGAATTTCATAAAAGAACTCAAAATCTATGTAGATGGATCCTACTGGAATCATATGCCATTTCTCAAACTTTCCCTCAATGGCTATATTTCCCTCAGTGGCTTTCCCTCAGTGACTGTATTACTTAATATTAGGTCTACCTAGTATTTTCACCTATGAAGTGGTAGTTGTGATAGTAGCTAGGTCACCAAACTACTAGGAAGATTCAGTGAGATAATGCAGGCAATGGGCTTACTGATGCACCTGACAAATAATAAATAAACAACAGAGGTTGGTTTTGCTATTATTATTACCAGATAAATTGGATGTGAGGTAAAGGAAATGTCTTCAGTGTTATCACAAATCAGGCACATTTTCCCTATACTGAAAACAGCAATACTCCCCAAGTCAAGAATTGGTGCAACAGTGTACAGAAAATATGACTCAGGCCATCAGGCCAATCTCTCTTAATCTGTCAGATCATCCGGGAAGGGAATCAGTACTTCTCATCCATGAAATGTGTCCTAAGTCTCCCCCCTGCCCCATTCCAGGTGACACTGGGACCCACATTTTAAGCAAAGCATCACCGTTAGCCAGACTTATACCTTTCTCTACCAGCTTTATAAAGTATACTTGAACTTAGAATATGCTGCACCCTGATTTTGGAAAGCTGTGAGAAATTTACTTTCCTGGAGTCTTGATTTTTAAACTGATGCCTCTTCTTTCATTTGTTTTTCTTGGAAGGACAGTTTGCACCACAATGTCTGAAAACAAACTTCAGACACCTCTCCATTGTAACAAATCTTCACGTTCACCTTGGGTTCAACATCACTAAAGCCCAGGGGAAAGGAGGGGAGATAGTAGGGCTCTAATCTTTGATTCCTTTCCCTAAGCCTAGGATTCACAAACTCCATTTCGGCCTATGTGGGGTGTAGCTCACTGGCCTATAGCCTAGCTGCAAGGAGCCCTGAAAGTACAGTAGCATCTTTAAGACACTTGAAACATAATAAGAAAATTCAATTGCTTGATTTGAGAAAAGATTGGCCCAGCAGGCAACATGAAAGGATGCTGGGAATACTGGGAAAAAAAAAGAGGAGAAAATATAAAACTAAAAATGAAATGATAAAGGATGTTATTATTTCAGCTTTGCCCTAGCTTTGTATTGCAGCTCTCAGAAAAGAATACTAATGTAAGACAATGGAAGTATAAGAAAATCTTCAAATGTTCCATTTCTCTTTGTGGAATGGTTGCAAAAGAAAAATTACTTTTGATTATATAGCTGTCTGAATCTACTTTCTTATTTGAGGGTTGGTACTTACACAGAATTCAAAGAAGTTTAGAAATATAAGGAATAAGCTTGCGCATGCACGCACATACACACAAAGACACTGAGAAATAATCCCCTAGGCCAACAGAGACTTTGGTCAGACATAGGCAACCCAAGAACATTCTGGGCTCCATACTGGGATCTGGGGCCAGGAGGCAATTAGAAAGGACAATGTATTACAGGTGTAAGTTCAAATTAGTGTTCTATGAGGGAACCAAGTTCCTCATTTATCATACCTATGTGCTGTATAATAATTTATAGACAATGTGATTTGTTTTATTCCATAAACTTACTGAGAAGGCTATTTAAAACTATTTAAGATACAATTTAATGAATGATAAAGGTTAAAGGACACAGAATACACAGTAGTTTGCTTACTGTTATGATTTTAAGATCTTAACTCTGAAGATAGAAGAACTCAGAATGAATTAGAAAGCTTTCCAAAATTGCACTAATCTTTGGATTTATATATCAGGACCTGATCATCGTCTATGTGCCTCAATATCTATAAAAATCTACTTCCTCAACTGAGAAAGGATGACACAGAATCAGTTTATACTTTAGCCTACAGTTGACTGTGATGTACCAGGACAGGAGAACTACTTGAGAGTTCTTTTTGTTTATGTGTCCTTTGTGTTCATAATTTCAGAAGCAGAATTATTTTTATCACCTTGCTAATCAAATACTAAAGTCTGGGTGGAAAGTGTATATCAATAAAGGCAAATATAGTACATTTTCCGATGTTATTTATTCAGGGAATTCTCATGTTTCTTTTTTTGGAACCCATAATCATTGGTGTGGAACCATTTTTGGATCACAGACTTCTTTGATGTTCAAATACCTGATAGGTACCCTATACTTGAAAAATACTTATTTTCAAATAAAGGAATAAACTTTAAAGTGTTCCTCTCCTCCCTCAAGAAGGAAGAAGTGGTTTAGGGTTAATTCCATCCCTCCTGAGCAGTTCAGTCTGAAGATGGGAAATATGGAAACTAAATGTAGGCATATTGTGAGTGAGTGTGTGTGTGCATGTGTGTGTGTGCATGTGTGTACTCGCTTTGAATTTTTGATCTGCCTGCTTCAGTCTCCTGAGTAGCTAGGATTACAGATACATACTACTGCTACTAGCAAGGATACTGTTTTATAAGAAGTAGCATCAAACTCATTCCAAAAACAAAAATATGAACTTTTCCCAAAGACTTAATTAGGGCTTACATCACATTCATAAAATATAGGAGTTGTATTTGTAAGAAAATTAATATTTATGACATTAAGCTGTATTTTCTTTCAAACTGTGTCAAATGGAAAGTGCAGCTTCAGGGTACACAGTGATCAAAGTGCTAGATCTAGCTCCAGCCTTCTTCTTGGTGAAGACTGAAAGGGGTGGTTGGAAAACAAGAAGAATCTCAGTATCTTCAATTCTATCGAGAGAGTGGTAAGTCCAAGAGAAGGATATAACAATATTAAACCCAACTAGATGGCTAAAATAGAAAGAAATGAGAAGAACTTAGAGAAACAGTGAACTCTGCATGGGATTCCTTTCTAAGGCATCCTGCTTTATGGCCAGGTCCCTTTGTGATGGCTAATATTATATGTCTACTTGCTATAGGGTAACCAAATATCTGCTCAACCATCACCATAGTTCATTC
>RJWT010016688.1:0-19717 GCA_004365215.1 Cuniculus paca | reverse complement strand
AAAGAAAGAGAAAAAAAGAAAGAGCCATAGAGAAAAAAGGAAGGAAAAAGGACAAGGGAAAATTCATTAAATCCAATAAACTTGTGTAGAAGAAGAAAGAGAAGAGGAAAGAAAAAGAAAAACTACTATCTTTGTTATTTTTCTCTTGTTGCTGAGACAAAATATCTGACGCCCACAGTTTTGGAGGTTTTAGTCCATACTCAGCTGGCTCCAAGGCAGGGTGGTGTGGCTGAGGGGCAGCTGTTTATCACAGCTTGCAAGCAACAAGAGCAGAAAAGCAAAAAAAGGGAAAACATGCCTTCTTCCTTCCCTTACATTGTATGTCAGCTCCACCCCTGGGTGGGTACAGGACTCACACTGCTAATTCCAGCACTAGACAACAAACTAGTCATAAATACTAGATTCAGCCACCTCCATGACTGTGAGACTTGGGGGGTGACCTAGACACAAACCATAACAACTACACACACTTATTTAAAAAAAAAAAAAGGAAAAGTAGCTGGGGGTTTACCTCAGTGACACAAGTGCCTGCCTGGCAAGTGCAAGGTCATGAGTTCAATCCCTGTACCAAACCAAATGAAACAAAACAAAGCAAAACGAAACAAAAATGATCAATCATACAATGAAAAAAAAGGAAAAGAAATTTCTCTGTCTTGAATACATTTTCTTCCAGGATCTACAATTTTAGTGTATTGGCCAAGTCTAGACATATCCCTGTTTACACTGGTAGATAACAGACCTCAGATCCATGCTGGATGCAAGTTCCACCATGCATTAGGATTAGGAAGAGGGTGCCAATGACTTTCAAATCTGGAGCAGCTCAGGCTGGGCCTAACCTCTGGCCATGGGAGCATAGCCTGTGTTCTTTAGCTCAAACCCATCAGGAAGTGTCTCTTCCCAGCCCACTCCCATGGCTGTCTCCTGAGGCTGTCTTTTACCTAGTCACTGTGGGAACGTAACACCAGGAACCCGTGTAGCTTGCTGCCCTGAGTCTGGTTCACACAATCCACAGTCACCCCTTCCCCGGAGTGGTGTCTGATCAAGTACTCTCGCCAGCAATACAGTGGGCCCTTCTCCTCTTAGTCGTTCATCGGCTGTTTGTTGAAAGATTCCCGTGGGAGCAGAATCCTGCACTGTCCCAGCCAAACACAGAAGCTGCTGGTCCATTCAGCTGCTGCATTTCTCTCAGGCCCCCCAGGTTCTCCACCACTCACTTTGTCTCTGTAGGCTTGGTCTCTTTTCCCACAGTCCACAAGCTGGGAGCTGGGGAGAAAGTGTAGATTGTCTGTTCCCTTCTAGTGTTGTATTCTCTCTCTTCAATTTCTCTGCAGCTTTTGACTTTCCTATCAGATCTTTCCTGATCCCCAGGATCTACTTCTGTCTTTTTTTCTTTCCAAGTTGTTATTTTCCAGTGTGTGGATTTCAAATCTCATAGAGTTGTTGTTGCTCATCACTCTGCCATTTTTTTTTCAACCTGATTTAAGTTTTCATTTTCTTCAGGAAGATGCTTTACATTCAAACAAATATAAATTACTCGCTTCTCTGATAAGCCCTTCCCCATACTGGTTCCTTTTATCAGTTTAGAAGATTGGGTAGGGGAGGAATTTGTATTATTTATAAGATTTTCTCAATTTTTTAATTGGGTGTATTTGCTGATTAAGTAACCAAAATAAAGAGGCAACAGATTTTTTTTTTGACAATCATAAGCATGTTTTGCAGATTAGAGTATGAAGCTGTTAATCCTTCTACCAAATTTTCCTTTTTTTATTAATTAAGTTTATTGGTACATTTTACATAATGATCCCATTCATCATAGGGAATTTGTACCTGTACATGATGTTACTTGATTCTTTTTTTTTTTTCTCATTCTCTTACCCGTTCCATTTTAAGATCTCTTTAAAGAGCAACTTTCTTGCTGGGTGTGTAACTTAGTGGTAGCATGGTTACTACATGCTAGGCCCTGGGTTTGGTTCCAGTACAGGAGAGAGAAAAAGTGAGAGGGGAGACAGGAGATGAGATGGGAGGAGGAGGAGAAGGAGGAAGAAAATAGAAACTTTCTTGTTGTTTCATTTAACAAATAAGAAATAAATAAATAGACAAATAAATAAATAATAGGAATCTTGGGCCAGGGATTTAGCTCAGTAGTTTAAGTGCCTCCCTGGCAAGCACAAGGTCGTGAGTTCAATCCCCAGTACAAAAAAAAAAAAAAATCTAAGTCACAGTTGGGAATATACATATACCAACTAAACTGTTATGGTTTTGTTTTGTTTTGTTTATTTGTGGCACCAGGGATCAAACTCACAACCTCACGCTTGCCAGGCAGGCACTTAGGCACTGAGCTACATCCCCAGCTCTTGTCTTTTTGAGACAGGGTCTCACTATGCCATTCAGGCTGGCCATGAGCTCACTTTGTAGCCCAGACTGGTCTCAAACTCACAACAATTCGCCTGTCTCAGCCTCCTGAGTGCTAGGATTACAGGCGTGCGCCAGTAGGCCCTGCTCATCTTTTGTTCTTAAAACTGCAATAAAAAATGTTCTCTCCCCTTTCAGATTGACTGCCACATTAGTTCAGTAGTGTTTTTTTGTTTGGTTGGTTGTTTTTGTTTTGGCACTAAACATGATATAGCAAATAAATTTGTTGCTGACTCCAACAGCTTTGCTTGTTGCAAAATAATTCTCTTCAGCATTTCTTACACAATCCTCTATTTAAGAAATAATAGTTTATAGAAATTTCACGTTGTAAATATAAAGTAGTAGGAAAGCCGTTTTTAACATTAAATTTCATTTCTGACATTAAAAATTATGCATAATTACTACCACTCAAATGTTTCAAATTTAATATGAACAAAGTTATTTTAAGAATTACGAACCTTTGAAAGGTTTGTGCTGGTGTTGTTCAGGCGATTAAAGGCAGATATCTTGTACTCTTGAGTAACCAATTTGAAGCTAACAATATGCAATGTGTACACCATTGTTATTCCTTAATTACTGTGTTTTGAAATTTTGTTTTTTTTTTCTCTTTAAAGTAGATTTGAAAAAAATAAAAATTTAACCTTAAAAATTCACGAAAAAGAATTATGAATCTTTGAAGTCAAATATTTTTGTAACTGGTAATCGATAAAGTGTCCATGCAGTGAATTTGCACAAAAAGATTTGCCAGAACAGAAACAATATTAGTTGTTTTTCTTTATGCTTGATATGAAATAACTTTATAGTTACCTATTGCTCAATTCATCTCTCTCTCCAGGTGAATATGTCAAACCTTTTACACCAGAGAAAGTAAAAGACATTATCATGTCTTTACAGCAACCCGCAGTCTTCTGTAACATGGTTTCCGACTGGCCTTCGCGACACTGGACTGCTGAGCACCTTTCTGAGGTCCTGCAGCGCAAGCAGATCCGATTCAGAATGGGAGTGAAGAGCGCAGGCACAGGTGGGGCTGGAGGTTACCAGGCTAACACTGCTCCGCTCAGCAACGCTTTCCTGTCTCGAGAGAGCCTTTCTTCTAATCTTCTTTGTAATTTTTTGTTGTATAGAAAAGAAAATTTCCCTGGAATATTTGGAAAAAGGTTTTAGCCTAAGGGGTGTGTGTGTGTGTGTGTGTGTGTGTGTGTGTGTGTGTGTGTGTGTGTTTCAGATTCAGTAGCCTATAGTTTAAACCCTCATATGAAACATATTTTTGTATGTAATGTATATGGATGTACAGTGCTACACTGGGGCTCATTGTATGTGGTAGACCTTTAATAAATATTTGTTAATATGCTATTATTTATGTTCCTGTATGACTGAAAAAGGACAATATTGCCCAATGCTACAACTCTACATTGTAACAATGCAGTATCACTACTGCAGTCTAGTAACTAGTGATACAATCTTACAGTCCCTTCCACTTACCAGTGACTTAGAACCATATCCTCCTGTCCTTTATTGGTAACTTCAGGCCATAGTGCTCAGCGTGGGCTGTCATTTTACCCTTTGCTATATCAGCTGCCTTGAGCTGTATTGCATTGGACAAGCATGAAATGTAGATAAAGCAGCCTTTTTTTGTTGTTGTGTCTCGGGTTCAAAGCCAGGGTCTTATACATGCTAGGCAAGCACTGTACTGTGGAACTCTTATCCCCTCAGTGCTTTTTTTTTTTTCTGCTCAAGCCATTTCTGCCTTTGGGACTATACCACCTTGCTTGGCTGGTTTTTATTCTTTTAAATTCATTCATTTTTTTCTGCTCCATTTTCACCCATGTATAGTAATCTTTTGGCGGCTTTACTGTATTGTTAGACCAAGTGACTACCATTAACTCTCAAATTTAGTTAATACAGGGAAAAGAAACAATGTTGTTTCTAATCAAATGAAATTCATAACCCTTGTTTGGTGTTGAAAGTGTCTTTCAGTGTGGGTAAGATTGATAGTCCAGAAATTGAAGAGTTTAAGCTTGATGGTACAGTGATTTATTAATATCTGTTAATAGCTCAGGAGGAACTAGAAAACTCCCCAGCTTCCCTTATAGCTTCTTTGTCTCACGTTGACTTTGTCGCATATCTCATGGAGTTAGTCTTTAGATTCCTGTAACCTATCCACCAGGATAACTGTACCTGGAACTCTCATTCCAATCACAGACCAATTTTTGTTTTTCAAAATTGAATGCTAGACCTTCTGCAATATCAAAAATCAGATTATGTTTTTTCCTTCTTGATTTTAGTGAACTCAATCTGCTGCTCATTGAAGCGTCTGTTGGAAACTAATTTGGAGACACATAGAAATCGTGTAGTTTGTATATCCTGGCAAGACTCCATGTACAACACTAGTATTGGTAGCTAACATTGTTTGAGAGCTGTTGTCACAGGCCTGTTCTGAGTGATTTGCTTGTGTTCAGTGTATTAATTTGCTTACCACTTTCCTACGATACTGTTTTCTTTCCTTTTTAATAGAAGACACATAGTAATTTGGCATTTTCAAGTTAACAATCATGAAAGAAAAAGTTAAGAAACAGTCTGCTATTTTGAGAAACTACTCTTTTTAGAAAAAATAATTTGGTCTTTTTAATAAATTAAATAAGTTACATAAAATTCATACAACCAAATTCATCATTTTAATTAACCATTTAGAAGTATATACTTTGGTGGTTGTTAGTATTTTCACAATGCTGTACAACTATCACATATAGTCTGGTTATAGAACATCTTCATTCTCCCATGAAGAAGGCAGTGCCCTTGAAGCAGTCACTTTCCATTATCCCTTCCTGTAGCCTTAGTCTCCTTTCTGTCTCTGAATTTATCCACTCAGGACATATATAAACAGAATAAAAAAAATAGAATCATACAGTTGTTGACTTTTTGGGTATGGTTTCTGTCACTTAGCACGTTTTCAAGGTTCATCCATGTAGCAGTACAAATTGAACATCCCTAAGCTGGAAATCTGAACTCTTGAATTCTCCAAAGTCTGAACTTTTTGAGTAGTGACATGATGCTATAGGTTTAAAGTTCTACACCTGACTTCACATGGTGAGTAGTCAAAATGCAGGTGCACTAAAAAAATATATTGTATAATATTACCTTCAGCCTATGTGAGTAAGGTGTAATGAGACATAAGTGAATTTCATATTTAGACTTGGGTTCCCTTCCCAGGATATTTAATTATATATATGCAAATATTCCAAAATCCCAAATTATCAATACTTGTAGTCACAAGCATTTCAGATAAGGGATATATACCCTGTATATATCAGTATTTCATTTCTCTTGGTTGTCAAATAGTATTGTTACAGAGACATGTACATTTTGTTTATCCACTCATCAGTTGATGAACAGTTGAGTTATTACCACTCTTTTCCTATAGCATATATCTAGGAGAAAATTGCTAAGTCAAAAGATATATTGGTCACTTTGCTGTCACCGGCACAAAATATCAGACACCTGAGACTTTAAGGAGAGGTATCTTTGGCTTGTGGTTTCAGAGGGTTCAGTGTGTGGTCAGCTGGCTTCAAGGAGAAACAACATGGTGGAAAGACATGCCAGAAGAAAGCAGCTCAGCCCATGGCAACCAGGATGCAGAGAGCAGGAAGGGTTAGAGAAAGAGAGATACCTTCAGAGACATGCCACTGGTGACACCTCTCCTACCCAGGCTCTCACTCTTAACAGCACATTCAGTTGTGAACTCATTAATGGACTGATCCACTGATAAGTATAGTACCCCCATGCTGCCATCACTTTCCAAAAATCCCATCTGTGAACACATGAGACTTCCAGGGGTTTAGATCTAAACCATAAGATGAGAAAACTGTTTATTTAACATTTTGAGAAACTGCCAAACTGTTTTCTAAAGTAGCTGCACCATTTTATATTCCTACAGACTGTGTGTGAAGGCTCTAGTTTTCCCACATCCTTCCAACACTTATTACATTATTTTTATTTAAGCTATTGCAGTGTGTACGTTCTTCAATTCAGATCTGATTTGCATTTTCCTAATGACTAACAATGTTGATCATTTTTTCATAGGTGTTTTGGTCAACAAACATGACCATTTAGATCTTTTGTTCGTTCCCTAATTGGACTTTTTGTCTTTTTGATGTTGCATTGTAGGAGTTCTAGATACAGTATAGATTTTTAGAGCGTTATCAGATATATGAATTGCAAATATTTTCTCCTATTGTGTGGATTATTTTGGTAATTTGTTCTTTAAAAAATTATTGCTGGGCATAGTAGTACATACCCATAAACTTGGCACTTGGGATTCTAAGGCAGGAGGATCATTGCAAGTTGGGGTCCAGCTAGGGCTACATAGTGATTTAAAGGCCATCCTGAACTATATAGCAAGGCCTTGTCTCAAAAAAAAAAAATGGTAAGGAAAAGAAAAAAAACTATTTCACTAAGTACAAAGTAAAAATTCTACAGTCAGTATAGGATAATGGTGTAAGAGAGCTGATACTGGAATCATCCTGCATGGGTTTAAATGTTAGCTTACTGTGTAACCTTGGGCAAGTCAGTTAGCTTTTCTGTATATCAGAAATATTTTCAAAAGTAAGTGATTTCATATGCGTAGCATAGTATAGTGCCTACTGCATGATAAGTACTCAACAAATATTACTTCAATGTGAAAAACACTTGAAAACATGGAATGACCCACAGAAATTTAAAAACACCTTTCCAACTAACCAGTGATAACCTCTAGTTATACTTTGGTGTATATCCATGTGGCCCTTTTTGTACTAATTTTTATAGCCTGCTTCTTTTTACTTAATATACTCTGAACCACTGTCTTGACATGAAATGCAACTTAAATGATACTCATGTTCCTTTGTATGGCAGTATCACTCTGTTGTGTTAGATTGTTTACAAATTTTAAGTTTGTGGTAGTAGTGCAGTGAACATCCTTGCAAACAAATCTCATCCAGGTTGCTGGTTTTCCTAGGATGGATTCAAAGGGCTTGTGAATTCTCCTCAGTGGCAGTCCTGTCTGTGAAGTTCGCTACCCCAGAAACCTCTGAGTCTCTCTGATTGCCCTGTTGTTCTGGTGTCTTGTGACTAAGTATCCAGCAGGCATCTGCTTGTCTGTGTCCTCCGCCAGCCTCTAGTGAGCCTTACCCAGCCCTCTCTCACTGCCACAGCTGCAGTGGCCTTGTCCCTAGTCCTAATCTCTGCGGCTCTCCTGCCTTCCCTTCTCTTGCCATTCCTCAAATGGTAACCAGAGACAATTTGTAAAAAAATTAAACCTTATCTCTGCTTCAAACCCTGTAATGGCTTCCCATTACTTTTTTGGCTAAAGATCAAATGTTCGGAATGGAAGCTTTAGCTTAATTTCACTGAGCTCAGGCTGTTTTCAGTTTCTGTATTTCCAGGAATTTGCTTCTTCCTACTCCAAAGCTTTCATGTATCTAGTTCCCTGTGTCTCACCATTCTTTTTTTTTTTTTCTCTTCCCGTTTTTCTTCCCTGAGCTTTACCTGGTTAATTGTTCTTCCTTGAGGTTTCAGCTTAAATGATGTTTTTCTTTGTCTGGCCTTCACCATCCCCTAAATCAGGTGTGGCTGTCAAACTATCTCAGAACACTTTGTATTCCTCTCCTTTTATCCTCCCCTTTCCCTCCCTTTCCTTCCTCTGTTTTCCTGTCTTCCCCCCTTCTCCCTGAAAGGACTAGAGATTAAACTCAGGGGCACTAAGCTACATTCCCAGCCCTTTTTGTGATTTTGGGATAGGGTCTCATTGTATTGCTCGAGTTAGCCTTGAACTTGTGATCTTGCCTCAGCTCCCTGGGTAGCTAGCAGTATATAGGTATGTGTCACCACGGGTGTCACATCTTGTATTCCTTAGCAACATTAGAACCGTTGAAAGCACATGGTTAAGCCGGGCGTGGTAGCTCACGCCTGTAATCCCAGCACTCAGGAGGCTGAGACAGGAGGATCCTTGTGAGTTTGAAACCAGCCTGGGCTACAAAGTGAGCTCAAGGCCAGCCTGAACGGCATAGTGAGACCCTGTCTCAAAAAGACATGGGCCGGGGATCTAGCTCAGTGGCCTAAGCGCCTGCCTGGCGGTTAGTTGTGTCAGCAATTACCTGATTAAAATCTCATCTTTTCAAGGTAAGTTTTGTGAGGGCAAGGGCTATGTCCCATGATGGGCAGGCAGCTGATGGACATTCACGTATTTGTGGAGCAGAAGAGAGGCTTTTGATACACAGGAACAAGCACTTTGCAGAAAAGGGGTTTCCATTTACAATCTGCAGAGCATGTGTTGGTACCTATTTTGCCACTCATTTGCCAAAACTGAGATTTATCTTTAAAAAACACTTTCTCATAGGTCAAAATGGTATATCATTATTTTAATAAAAATTTCTTTGATTGCTGATAATATTGAATGTAAGTTAATGTTTGTTAGTAATTTGTATTTTTTTTCCATTTTTAACTCTTTATTGTAGCTTTATGGGTTCAAAAAATTTCAAAATAATTTACATATTAAGACTATTGTATTGTTATAAACATGTTTCCTAGCTTTTTTTTTTTTTTTTTTTGCGGGAGGGGGACAGGTTTTTCCTATGCAGTTCAGGCTGGCCTTGAACTCACCTTGTAGCCCACACAGTGATCCTCCTGCTTCACCCTCCCAAGGGCTAGGATTACAGGTGTGTCCCACCATGCCCAGCTCCCAGTTTATGTTTTATATTTTCATTTCACTTCACGTTTTTACAATCTAGTTTATTATTTAATTTTAATAATTTTTTAATAACTCCTTTTTAACATTTTATCCTCATTTATTTAATCCTTATGTATTTTATCTTTAGAAATTCCTGCTTCTGAAAATACGTATTCTAATATCTTCTAATAACTTGTTGATTTCTTTTTTCTTCATTTTACTTTTATTTATTTTATATAAATACATTGATTTGTTTATATTATATACTGATATATGATGTCCACTGGATTTTTTTTAAAGTATTAAATTGGGAACTTCCATTCTAGCATTATTTACTCAATAATCACATTTTTACCTTTCTAGCTTTGAAAACTATGTGACTATATTCTTGTGTATTCCATTAGTTTCTCCACCATACATTAAACTGTTAGTTTTTAATATTTGAAAGTACAATTCATTTTGCCTAGTTATACTTTTATTATTTATTTCTATTTTAACTGATATAAAGTTGTATATGTTTGTGTAGCATGTGATGTTTCAACACATATTTGTATTATGTGATGCCCAAATCAAGATAAACATATCTACCACATTAGATATTGATTCTTTCTTTGTGTTGAAAATATTTCAGATCCTTTCTACTGGTTGTTTTGAAATAACACAGCACATTATCACTACCCTCCTGTGTAGTATATTCCAAGCTAATTTCTCCTAATTGTATTCTGCACTCAACTTCATAACTCTTCTTTCTTAAATATTACTTAATTTTATTCATCTAAATGAACTCTAGAGTTACACGAAGTACTCATTTTAAAGAATTTAAATGAAAATTTAAGTTCTAAAAAGTAATTTCTAAAAAATTTACATTGCTGTAATACAGTATATTTTTACAGAGGAATCAGAGGAATGCATTACCTTTGCTTACCAAGTCTATTTGTCTCAGCAAAAAGATTTATGGTTTTCATATAGATAGATACATTTCAGACTGGGTGTGGTAGCACACGCCTGTAATCCTAGCCCTTGGGAGGCTGAGGCAGAAGGATCTTTGGGAGTTTGGGGCCAGCCTGGGCTACAAAATGAGCTCAAGGCTAGCCTGAACTGCATAGTGAGAACCTATCTAAAAAAAAAAAAAAGACACATTTCTTAAAATATTTTCAGTTCAGTATAGTGGCTATACAGGAATATTTTTGGCTATTTTTTTAACTGAGTCTGATTGTCACATTGATAAAATCAATTTTTTCTGCATATTTATTTTATATGCAGCCACTTATTGGATCTTGGTAATTTCGTTGTTCTTGTGGGTCTTGTAGGTAGACAGGCATATGATTGTATAAATAAGGGAATCTTTGTAGCATTTTGAATGTATTTATTTCTGCCTTAGGTTTTGCCTGGAGTATTTCTAGCTTACTGGAAATAATGTTAGTGAGTGTTTAAAAAAATTAGCACTCCTTCCCCACTAGGGATTGAATTTACGACCTCACACTTGCCAGGCAGGAACTTAGGCCACTGAGCTAAATCCCTTGAGCTAAATCCCTGGCCCCAAAATTAGCATTTTTAAATGTAATGCCTTTTTAGTTTTTAGGAAGAAGATAGTGAATCTCATGTAGGTCTTTTTTATTGGTATTTATTTGCAGTGCACAATAATTACATTCATTGTGGGGAGTGGATACCTGTACACAACACATCTTAATTTTTTTAAAATTCCCTTTCCCTGCTTCCCTCTCTCTTCTCTCCATCTCTTGGTACTCTTTTGCAAAAGATCTGTCTTCCTGTTTCCTATTACCTGGCTTTTATTTTGCTCTTTATTTGTATTTTGAGTTTCTCATTTAAATGATATCAAGCTTGTGTGTCATCATTTCACTTGACATTATCATCTCAGGGTGCATCTGTTTTTCTACAAATAAATGACTCAGACTTAACTATCTTTTTGGCACACTAGTACTCTACCATGTGTAGATACCATGATAACCACATTTTTTTACCCATTCATCTGTTCATGGATGTATAGGTTGCTTCCAGGATTTAGCTATTATGAAGTATGCTGCTATAAACATGAGAATGCTTGTATCCCTCTGGTGTGATGTCTTTAACTGTTTTGGGAAGAGACCTAGAAAGGGAATAGCTGAGTCAAATGGAATTTCTATTGTTTTGGGTTTTTGAGGAGTCTCCATAATGATTTTGATAGTGGTCGTGCTAGTTTACATTCTGAAACTAGTTTGGATGCAATTTATTTTTCTGTATATGTGATCAGCAGCAGTGTTGTACTTCAGCTGGCAATAACTTTTCAGCTGTTGTAGAGATGTACCCTAAACATCTGTAAGTAGGGGGTAATGATGAGAAATCCTACTCAGAGCTCACATCTCATGTGTCATTCCTAGTTTATAAAATGATGAAAATCTAACAAAATGGAGAAATCATTGTTTTCTTGCTGGGCAAAATTATTTTAAGATCCTTTGCTATGATCTTTAGAAGCAAGGTCAGTTTATCATTACTGCTCAATCTTGAACATTGAGCTGCTTCTGACTTAACATTTTATGGTGAGTAGAGTTAAAGTTACAGCTGCCTAGGCTACTGTGTCATTAAAAAAAGGAACAATGATGCTGAATTAGAAAGGAATAATTCCATTGCATAAACTAGGAAAAACAGCTGTCCAGTACTACGCAGCAAGAAGGTGTTATTGCAGCACAGAACAGTACCTCCGTGCTGCTCCTACCAGGGAGGTCATAATGTAAATGAAGAAGTCTGTCAATTCCATTCATTCATTTAAATTTTCCCAGTAGTAAGAGTTCTCAAGTGTAATTTTCATTTTTAATGTGCAGAATTCGCTATGACCGAAAGTAAAGTCTTCTAATGAGGACAGGTTCTGACGGGTACAGTGCTGACCTGTCTGGGATGACGCCCTAACTGAAAAGTCCCATTACTTCATCACCAGGAGCAAGTGGCTCAGTTAATGGCATTAGTATTCGGTGTGTTGGACTGAATTCTATGACGTGAAAACTTACAAGACAGTGCAGTGTGATAGAATCACTGTGGACCTGATTTAGAAATGTCTTCTGTTTCCCAGCATCATGAAGCTTCTTGCCACATGTATTTTGTTTGTCAATATTTATGTACTGTTATGCTATTAAGGTGAAATTTTGATATCAATTATATTAAGAGATTATACATGTATTGATGATTTACTGCCTACCAAGCACTGTTCTAAGTGCATCATAAAAATAATCAAACTTTAAAGAGTTCTTGGGCATGTAAATATTAATCTTTTAGATAAATGTGCCTTTGTAAAATTCTGCTTCAAGTCAAGTGACGGGTTGATGAAGCAGTTGACTTAGGATAATTCTTTGATGCGCATCCTGCCTTTCACCTGTGTACCATTCTATGGTTTTAGGAAAAAGAAGGGAAGGGAAACCACGATTGTATAATCCTAAGCAGTTCAGGAAAGAAAAGGAGGGAAAAGATAAAAATGTTGAAAGAAGAGTTTGACTAACTTTTGTCTTCTCCCAATTCAGTCCAGTTTTAAAAGGTTCCAAGAAAATGTGTGAATGACAGAGAAGTACTAATAACAGTGCCTGCATTTACTGAACACTGCTATGTGTCAGGCTCGCTGCTAACCGATCTGCGTCTCTCTTGGAAGGATTTCATGCTTTGCAAAGATTTTTTTACTGGAGATTCAGTCCAAGGAGCATTGAACTATATCTCCAACCCTTAAAATACTTGATTTTCTTTATTTTGAGACAAAGTCTTGCGAAATTGCCCAGGCTGACCTCAAATTTGCAATCCCTCTGCCTCAGCCATATGAATCAACACATCTGGGTATGCTTTCTTAAATATTAACTTCCTTGTGTTCATTTAAAATGTTTCACTACTTGCAAAACATACTTTCAGCACTTCAGAAAAATAGTTCTTATGTTAATCCAAGACTTTAGTCTTGACTCCTTGGCATCATACCTGTACTGACAAACTACCTGTGGGCAGTTAGTAGACGTTCATCTCAAGTGGTCTCCCCCCGACCCCCCGTGTTTTTTGAGGTAGGGTTTCTGTGTAGTTCAGGTTGACCTTGAACAAACTATTGACTTAAACTCATGACTATTCTCCTGCCTCAGCCACCGAAGTGCTAGGATTACAGGTGTGTGCTGCCATGCCTGGTGGTTTTTCTCCTTATGTATTGGTGGTACAAAGTTTTGTATTTGACTATATGATTTCCCAAGTTCTCTATCATTTTTAGGTGAAGCTTTATCTTCATCTGAAATATTAAAAACTCAACTATTATCTGTTTCTTTTATGTTCTTCTAAGCCTGAGTACCATATTAATTACAAATGATATTCTTAATAAGTGATCCTGAAATAAATGAATTCATGAATAAATGAAGAGACTTTAAATTGTCATGGTCCACTGAATGATTCTGAGGAACTGTGTATGCTAAAAGTGTCACACAAAGTGAGAAAATTTTCAAAGACAGTTCTTACATTGCTTTTTATGAAACTTTTGAACCTAACACAGTGGTTCTTACACTCTTTGATAGCAGGATCCCTTTAGTAACTGTTGAGTACACAGTGTGTTTTAGCTGAAACAGGTATCTCTAGTGATACTTGCATATTAGAAACTAATATGGAGATATTTAAAACATAAGAACAGAACCATGCGTTCCACCAACTACCAGCAGACTGATACCAACACATGTCGTGTAGTCTCTGGACAGTGACTTAAGAGTGAAAAAAGTAACTAATTTCTTGATGTTAATATGAAAGTAGTTTTGACGCCACAGCCCCCGCTGAAAGGGTCTTGGAGAATTGGTGATCTCAAGTGTGCCATTGGTTCACTAAATCAGGATGCAATAAGGGTAATCCTTAAGGTTAAAACCATGTTTCTAACTTTTATGTTTAATCATGAACGCTGTGAGTGTTATAAATGGTTCTAATTATACAGCAAGTACAAAATTCATTAAATTCATTAAATTTTAATTAATGTTAAATAAATATTTTTCAGTTGAAATTAACTTTAAAAAGCCGACAATATTTAGAAACCACGTTTCTTATGCATTTAAAGCTGTGTTCTCTTGCATTGCAGTTCCTCAGTTCGAAACCATGTGTGGTTATGTGGAAGCTACACTTGAAGAATTTCTGGCCTGGAACTGTGACCAGTCTCCTAGTTCTGGACCATTTAGAGATTATGATCATTCTAAATTCTGGGCGTATGCGGATTATAAATATTTCGTCAACCTATTTGAAGACAATTCAGATGTTTTCCAGGTAAATAAGACTGTGCATTCCTTTTAATCTCATTAAAAATTTAAGAAAAGATCCCAAATTAGAATTTCCTTGCTCCCTTCTTCCTTGGCTGCCTTTGTCTTCTGTAAGTATTCTGGATGAGTCTGAAGCATTTTACCGAGTGGAGCCAGAAGATCTGCTCAAGGGACGTGCAACGTTGGGCTCACACAGGTGAGCGGCCTTCTCTGTTTACCTTGTCAACCAGACTTCTTACGCCACACCCCACATTTGCCTTTAAACAGTGTCCCAGTGGTTTGGAGAACAGCAGAAGCATAGATCGTATAAAAAACTCCCATTTTCCACTGACCTATATTGAATGTCCTTAGGTGCAAAGCAGACTCTATAAAGGAGCACTTCTCAGGTGAGGATCAGGCCACCTCACCATTGCCATTCCCTTGGGAGTTAGTACAACTGTTGGTTTTTTGGTTTTTTTGTTTTTTTAATACCACACCAAACTTAATGAGGGGTATTTCTTTAAAGGTTCATTAACTGCAGGATAGAATCTGAATCCACAATGGACAGACTCTTTGTACTCTTATAACAAAATCCATGAGTCCTTGCACAGTATGGATCTTACATAATATTCAGTGGACTTTTGGAAAATACTAGCTGAGTCCCATAGATCTTGCAAATGATGATATATTTCAATGTATGTGATACAGTGTTACTTTAAAAGTCACATCTGTTAGTATTACCAGCATTCTTATTAGAAATGTCTTAGTATTAGGAAGCTTTCAGGTTTGTGTATCTCAAGAGTGTATCTCGAGGTACAGTTTCCAAACCAATTTTTATTCAGTTCAAAATATTTGTTAATTTCCCTTGTGACTTTGATTATTTAGAAATACAATGTTTGATTTTGAAATATTTGTGGGGATTTGCCCTTCCCATGAATCAGCAGAAGCCATGCTGGCTCTGGGAGGAGTATAACAAGAAGCCAATTTGCCCTTTCTGTGAGCCGCACAAACCAGGAAGAGAGACTAGCCAGTTCGCCCTTCCTGTGCAGTGTTAAATTGAAATATCAGACCGGGGGTTTAGCTCAGTGGTTCAGGCGCTTGCCTGGTAAACACAAGGTTGTCACTTTGATCCCCAATACCAAAACAAAACAATAAATTGCATTTATCGACTCAAGCACCAAAGAACTACAGTGCTACTCAGAGGACAAAAGGCATTTTGAAAATGTCTTAAATAGGGCTGGGGATTTGGCTCAGTGGCCTAAGCGCCTGCCTGGCAAGCGCGAGGTCATGAGTTCAATCCCCAGTGCCAGGGGGGCAAAAAACCCACAAATGTCTTAAATATATTACAAGAAGTCTTCTTTAAATCATCAAGCAAGGTAACCTCATTCTTTGCCTTTAAATAGAGATTTAGTCCTGTTTTCACACACAAAAAAAATGAAATGACATGTCACTTACCATACACATACAAAAAGAAAAGACAAGATTTCAAAGGGTATCCTTAAGCTTTAAGGACCACAAATAAGGAGGCAGTTCTCTGACAGTGCAGTCACAGTACACTTGGGTTTGAAGGGTACTACTCAGGTGCCCACCAGATGTTTCCAGTAAGTCAAATCTAAATGAGATCCTGCATAACATTTTGGGGGGGGGGGCACCAGAGATTGAACTCACAACCTTGTGCTTGCCAGGCAGGTGCTTCGGTCGCTGAGCTAAATCCCCAGCCCTTGTCTTTTTGAGACAGGGTCTCGCTATGCCATTCAGGCTGACCTTGAGCTCACTTTGTAGCCAAGGCTGATTTTGAACTTGCAAGGATCTTCCTGTCTCAGCCTCCCAAGTGCTGGGATTACAGGCGTGCGCCACCAGGCCCGGCTCCGCATAAGATTTTTTGAATGAAATTTCCCTCTACAGTATTAAAGTATTCAACAGTCCTCTTCGGTTTGGAAGGCTATCCTTCTTTTGTATGCAGTGTTGTTTGATTTGCTTTGGGTATGCCAGTTGTTCCCTTTAAAAATATCTATCCTTATCCATGTATGAAAACTCTTATATTTTCAAATAAGGCTCATTTGGTATTACTTTATTAAAGATAACATGTTTTACCATTTACTAACACTTTCCTATTGTTTTCATTAAGTTTTTGTTTACTTTAAAATTTAAATCAGATGTTTATAAAATATATTAAATCTTCACAGGAATATAAGAAACATGGCGGTAAATGTTAAACTAATGTTATATGCTACCAAAGGATTACATTTTTGGCTTTTTAAAGCTGTATTATTTTGGTAAATGCTAGAACCAAGTTTGTTCAAATAATAATACATTCCTGAATTGCAACTATCAACAAAAAAAGGAAATATTTTGGGGTTTTTCGGTCTATCTTTCTGTTACTGATTTCTTACTCAGTTCCGTTGTGGTCAGAAACATACTTTGTATGATTTAGTCCTTTTAAATTTATTGGAATTTGTTTTATGGCCCAGAATATAGTTATCTTGTGAGTGTTCCATGTATACTTGACAATAATGTCTATTCTAGAGTGGGAGGAGTGTTTTATTAATATCGATTAAGTCAAGTTGATAGTTCAAGTCTCCTGTGTCTTTACTGGTTTTTCGCGTATGTATTCTACCCATCATAGGGAGAGAGGGACTAACCCCCTTCCCTTGGTGATAATTATGTGCTTGTCTTTTTCCTGTTTTAGGATGGCAATTTTTGTCTCATGTATTGAGAAACTAGATACTAGATTATCACACTTTGAGGGTTATGATGTCCTCTTTATGAAGTGACCTTTTGTCACCATGTAGTGACCCTCTGTACCTTAGGTTTGTCCTTACTCTGCTGTTTACTTTGTTCAGTTTGCCTTCGATTAGTATTTATATCAAAAAATATCATACAACTCTCTTTCTGTATAGTTCTAGAAATTGCAAATGGCACTGACAGAATGAGTGAGTGGTGGTCTGAGAATCAGTGCATAGGGAGAAATGGATTGTGAGGGGACACTGGGAAACTTTGGGACACGATCAAAATGTTTGTCATCTTGATTATGGCACTGGTTTCTCAGATATACACAGTTATTTTAAAATTCATGAAATTATGCACCTTAAATACATACTATTTATTGTACAGTAAAGCTTTTTATTTGTTTTTTTGCTTTTTGCTTTTATTTGTTTTATGGTAGTCAGGATTGAACCTAGGGTCCTAATACCTAACTACACCTCCAGCCATATTGTTTGTTTTTGAGATGGGGTCTCACTAAGTCTTTAAGTTGAGCAGGCTGCTCTTGAATGTGCAGTCATCCTGCCTCAGCCTTCAAGAGTGCTGGGATTCCAGGTTTACACCACCATATCCATATAAGCTTTTTTTAAAAAAAAATCTAACGCTAATAGTATACTTTGATCCCATTGTCTTGACAGTAACAGTTTCATCCCCTATTGCCTGTGTACCATCAGTGAGAGCATCAACACAATGAACAGGCATATAACATCTTAGTAGTACATTAAAATAGTTTTGGTCTCACAGATCTCCAGAAAGGATCTCAGGGATCCTCTGGTATGCAGCACCACTTCTGTAATCACAGTATTCCTTCAATTCTTACTCCTTCTCTAATTTCAAAAGTTTCTTAGAAAAATACCCTTCAAGTCATACTGCAATTTAAATATTAAAATACAGTAATCATGTTCACAAATGCTTGTGACTTAAAAGTATGTAAGGATAGCATTTAAGACCCTCCCAGTGTCTGATCTGGCCTGTGTAGTCTTTTTGTGCAGTGCCGGACATGCTGTTCCTTCTCACCTTCCAGCCCTTGGTCATGCCCTTCTCAACTTCTGCCTATTTAAGTTCTACTATTTAGGGTGTAGATCAGATTCAGCCTTGGCCACAAGACCTTCTCAGCCATGTTTACCCACATCCATCAGCTCTTTGCCTTCATTCTTATGTTACTTAAAAGGTGATGGCATAGAATGCCTGTGACTTGTTCTTATGATATTATAAACACTTTGGCCTATATTTTACAATTTTGTATTCCTCAGAACTGTTAGCATAGTGCTAAATATGTAACAGGTCATTTCTTTCTTGATATTTCCTTAGTCTTTAGAGCCCTTCAGAGAATGTTTTGACTTCAGCCTCTGGTTTGCTCCTTGTCAAATTTTCTGTGGCTTCTAGTTAATGAAGTGTGGCATTTAACAATCTTGGAAAGAAAGTCCTAGCTCTCACTGGGCACAGTGGCGCATGCCTGTAATCCCAGTACTTGGGAGGCTGAGGCAGGAATTGTTGCGAGTTTGAGACCATCCTGGGCTACAAAGTGAGCTCAAGGCCAGCCTGAATGGCATAGGAAGACCCTGTCTCAAACAAAACAAAACAAAACAAAAAAGTCCAGCTCTTTTCAGCCTTCTACTGGTTTTATAAGTTTTTACTTACAATTTCTACTTGAAGTTTCTGTCAGTTAATCCTTTTCTTTTAGAAATTAAATCTACTTTAAATGTATATTGTATATGGATAAGTACATAAATATATGTGTGTTTATATATGGGTAAATGTACATGTATGTATATGTCAAATATATATACTGATATGAATGGAAAGTATCTGGATTACCTTCAGATGGCCTAGAATTATGTTTTTTGACACTAATTTTTCTATATGATGAATAAAAGTAATGTTATTTTTTAGTTATACATTGTATCATTGACTGATCTACCTAAAACAGTTTTAAATAGTTTGTTGCCTGCATTCCAAAAAAGGTAGAGAATTTAAGACGGTACCCCATGAAGTTTCTTTATCACTCATTTGGTAAGAATGATGTTTTACTCTTTGAAATTATCAATAAGTATTCTCATAATTGAAGCTATTAAGGATCAATGTGTAGCAGAAGGACTTTTGCCCCCAGAATGTTTCTCAGGCAGGTTCCATTTTATGTTGTGACTGGGATTGGCTGTGCAGAGTTAGGGGCCTTCTTAAGGCACTGGGTTACAGAATCCCAGAATGCAGTAAGTGGAAGATTAGTCCTAATTTGTCCTGGACTTTAAACCATAGCTATAAGACTATGTTGAAATCAAGTCAGGTGGCTCAGTAGTGATTAAAGGGATCTGATGACGAGGTCTCATTGTATTATCTGGTCTGGGCTCAAACTTGGAATCCTTTGGCCTCAGCTTCCCAGAATTCTAGGACTACAGGCATGTGCTATCATGTCCAGTTTACATTTTCTTAGAAAAAAATTTGTTTTATTGCAACTGGAGTTTTAGAGTCTCTTGTGTTGTTTAATGTGTTGGGGACATTTTAAATGAAGGAACTTTTGGTGCTGATTCTCATTGTTTATGTACCTAGAGAAATATAGTCTCCAAATATGATCACTCAGGGCTGAGGATAGAGGCCAGGGATTGACAACCCAGGAGAA
>RJWT010016687.1:0-19722 GCA_004365215.1 Cuniculus paca | reverse complement strand
CTTTACTCAATATTCTATTTTGATTGGTTTTATTCTGTTTTGTTTTGGTCTGATTTTGCTATAACTGATGGAATGGAAAACTACTGTGAAGATAACAAGATACACTATAGTAGCCATTGTTCTTTTCCCATTACCCTGCTTTGATATTCTGTACCAATTTCACTGCTGTGTTTTGACTGAATTTATTCTGTTTTGTTTTTTGGGTTTTACTATCTTTAAAATAAAAAATTAAAAAGTTAAAAAAAAGAAAAAAAAATAAAAGAAGCAGCGGAAGAGGAAATAAATACCGAAAGAAAGAGTAACTATCAACCAGGACAAGAAATGTACTTACAGAATTTAAGGGGGAAAAAAATCATGTGAATAGAACACAAGGTAATTGTTATGGTAAAGTGACCACTTCTAGCACCAGTCCAGAGAAGAAAAAATTATGCTGAAGTTGGACCCTGGGACCATGGGAGAGGAAACACTTCTGTCTCCAGTACTCACTGCCTTAGCCGATTCCCAAGGATGGAAATGCCCAGCTATGTGCTCCTGAATGGTGCTGGTTTCTGCTAGAGACCAGTGGGCCATGAACTAAAGATGAATCAGCTTTACTGTAAACCAGGTCCTGAAGTCAGATATAGCTCTTCGGAATCTTTTCTCTTTCATCATCCTCTAGAACCAGTGATGCCAGTTTCAATATGTCAGCCTTGTTTCTGTAGCACAATACGGTGTTCATGTGGGATAAATGTTGCAGGTAAAGCAGGGCTTATTCCATTAGAGAAAAATTAATCATGGAATGGAATGATATTCCTGCCTTAAGACTACATGGAATCAAAAAGAATAAGTTTCTGAGGGAATTTAAACAAATGGGTCAGGAATATCATTCTCTATATCAGAATATGAATTGCTCCAGAAGACTTCAGTCTTTGTGATTTAGATGCATGGTAAAATTATTTACTGGGAGTAAGGATGACAGGTGTGAGTTAGGTGCCTTGAGATGCATTTCAAACAGTTGCTGTGGCAAGTGCAATAGGGAATCAATTAGAGTTAAATAAAAGAATTGCTGAGTAGCATTCGGGGCCCAACTGAGGAATCTAATCCAATGCAATTAGAGGGAGAGAGGGAATGAGGAAGAGAGGGAGAGAAGAAGAGAAGGGGAGAGGGAGAGAGGGAGAGATAGAAGCTGTTTTCTACTAGCAACAAAGGTAAAGATATAAGGGAGACTTTTTTTGAGGAAGTTGATTTAAATCCTGAAAAAAGGAATCTATTATTGGTGGTGATCAAAGATATATTGAAGAGGGATTATAACAGAGTATGCAGGGTATAGTTTCCCATTGAAATTAAGCATAAAGAATTTACATATTGGACATGTATCTCAGTGATATTTTTAAAGATAGAATAATCTAAAATAAACTGGCAAAGTCCACTGAATTAGCAATTAAGTTATTTAATGATCTGTGTCTTTGTTTAATTGGCTAATTTCTGAAGACACTCTTCTGTAGGTTATAGGCAATTTCAGAGGGATAATAGATACAATGAAACCACCAGCAAGAATATGAAAAAAATTAAGCACAATTAACCAACTGAGATGTAAGAGTGATAATTAAAATTAGTCATCAAATTTAAAGGTGGGATAAAAGTTGATACCTTATTGTTCCTGTTTACTGTGTTTTGCTTTTCCTAAAATTTCAAAAGGAGTACTGTGGGCTGCAAACAACCTGGCAATAGAACTGAAAATAATCAGAGAACAATAGCTGGCTCGACAGTTTCTATGTGATTTCACTTATTACCCAGGTATCATGAGCTGCTGATGGTGTACTGTGTAGGCTTCAGTGTGACTGCACGAGTAGATTTTGGAAGCAAATCTGGTTTCAGTGTTTGCAGCTTCAGGGCTGTCTTGTGGCACATCCTAAGACCTGGAATTTTGACATTTTTTATTCATTCACTGTAGGTCCTGACTCACCAGAAATTTTTCATTTTTTCTTTTAATTTTTATTTTTGCTGGTACATGTTTGCAGTACAAAATGATTATATTCCTTGTGGGGAGTTGGAACCTGTACATGGCACATCTTAATTATTTTGGATTTTTAAAAGATGCCTACTAAAATGAAAAATTTTGGTAAAGAAGGACCTGGTATGAAGAAGCATTGCATGGCTGCTTTTCAACTCTGATAGACAGCAAGTCTCTTTGAGGGAGTGGAGAGGAATTGGCAGAATTGGTACTAGTGGAGGAAAGCAGGAGAGTATCAAAGGCAAAGAAATATTAAGGCGCTTTTAGAATTCATTTGTCATCATAAGAATGTCAGTAAGCATGTGCTTCAATATGTATTGTGAGAGTCTCCATGTGATTTATTTTGGAGTCTTAAAATTCATTCTTTAGGCTGGGCGTGGCGGCCCACGCCTGTAATCCCAGCACTCGGGAGGCTGAGACAGGCGGATCGTTGTGAGTTTGAGTCCAGCCTGGGCTACAAAAGTGAGCTCAAGGCCAGCCTGAACGGCATAGTGAGACCCTGTCTCAAAAACAGGGCTGGGGATCTAACTCAGTGGTCTAAGCGCCTGCCTGGCAAGCGCAAGGTCATGAGTTCAGTCCCCAGTGCCGCAAAAAAAATAAAAAATAAAAATAAAATTCATTCTTTAGTTTTAAAAATGTATTCATAATGAAGAAAAGACTCAGTTTTCATTAATTTTTTTCAATTTTGTATAGAAAAATTCACTGCAACTGAAAATCAGGACTAATGTAAAAGTTGTAATTTAACCAAATTTACTATGTAAAGTTTACTTTTGGAGAGTCACTTGGTGGAAAGGCGATTTTTTTTTTAAGAATGGCATTTTTATCTTAAGGTCGACATGCATTATTTCCTTCTCCAAAATTTATTATAAAACACTTTAAAAAATAGAAAAGCTGAAAAATATATAAAGAATACCCATATACCAATATCCCAGATTCTCTTAGTGTTTACAATTTTTGCTTTGCTATGTGTATTTTATGTATAGAAATTATTTAACTGTGTTTATTCATAGATATCCATGTACCTACCCTTCTATTAATCTCTCATTTCATTTTACTATTGTTGCTCTGCATCATTTTACAAAATAGAAATTGAATTATTAGCATGTGCAAGTACTTTGATACTGACCAGAAGAATCATAAAATGTCTTTGTTTTTTATTTTCAGCAAATATTTCATATAGAGAATTGTATTAGTTTCCTATTACCACACACAAAAAAATTGCCACACAATAAATGGCCTACATTAACACAAATTTATTTCTCTTTTGCTCTTGAGGTCAGAAACATGAATTGGGGCTTATGAACTAAATTCAAAGTGTCAACAGAACTGTGTTCCCGCTTGAGACTTTAGATGAGACCTTGTCATCGATGGCTCATGGGCCTCCTTCATCTTAAAAGTGAAAAACTCTGATGTTTACTTTCATCATCAAATCTTTCCTAATTTTGCTGATCCTAATTCCCTAACATAAGGATTTGTAGTTATATTTGATCTACCCAGATGTGTAATCTAGAACGATCTTGTCATTTTGATATCTTTAAATTAATCACATCTGCAAAGTCCCTTTTGCAGTTCATTAACGTAGTAGTCACAGGTCCTAAGGACTAGCATGTGGACATCTTGAGAACTATTGTTCAGGCTTCCATAGGATATTGTTGTTTCTGTTGTGTGTTTTGCTACTAGAATACTTGAGCACTTGAATAAAGTATATGCTGAATTTATTTATTTATTTTAAAATTTTATTTTAAAGATGGTAAAACCCAACAAAGCAAAACAGAATAAATCCAATCAAAACACAGCAGTGAAATTGGTACAGAACATCAGAGCAGCGTAATAGGAAAACAACAATGACTACCACAGTATATTTTGTTATTTTCACAGTAGTTGTTCATTCCATCAGATATAGCAAAATCAAACCAAGACAAAACAGAATAAAACCAATCAAAACAGAATGTTGAGTAAAGCAAAAACAAATTAATAAGAACAAAACAAAACAGTGAGAACAATATTAGACTTCAAAAATAAGACAGAAAAAATCCTCCATATTTGCCATATTGCATACTGTTATCCTCCCTGTAGATGCTCAGACTGCCGACCCCAGGCCCATAAATTCAACCAAACAATACAGTCCTTCAGTTGCTTTTTGTACCTCAGTTGCTAGCAGCTCAGGCTGACCTCCAAACCAGCTGGTGGCTTACGGGGTGAGGGAGTTTGGTGATTCTCAGTCTGAGTACTGGTAGGCTCACAGGAGGCACTGACTTTTCTCTTCCTGGGTCCCGCATGGTCTGCAGGGCTTACCAGAAAGGCTGGCTAGTTGACTCATTGATCAGCTCCTTCCAGTCCCAGCATGGAAAACATGCAGGGCTCAGGAAGAGAAAGAAAAGTCCGATAGTGACTCCTGAGAATCAGCCATGCTGGGACTGGGAGGAGCTGATCGAGGATCCAACTAGCCAGCCTTTCTGGTAAGCCATGCAGACTATATGCTGAATTTAATTCTTTGTCTGACCCTGCTATGCTTTGTGTCTGGATGTCCCCCCAAAGCCTCATGCAGTCATGGAGGTGTGCTTTTCAAAGGCAGGTGAACATAGGGTTTGTGATTGATTCGTTGTCCTATGCTGGGATTATGGCTGTGAGTGCTACACCCACCCTAGGGTGGGTAGCCTACATTACGGTATAAGGAACAGATACAGTCTTCTCTCTGCACACCTCCCTTTTTGCTCTTGTTGCTTTTGCTGTTTTCTACTGCCACGAACTGTTGCCCTCTGCCACGTGCCACTTTGCCTTCAAGTCAGCTGATTATGGAATGAAACCTCCACAAACTGGGAGCTAAATAAATGTTTCCCTTTCTAATTTCAGGCATCAGATATTTTGTCTTAGCAATGAGACAAAAGCAACCAACACAGACCCATTCTGTGAAATAAAGAATATTCTCTACTCAGTGGCTTTTAACCACATGAGACACAAAAAGTCTCAGAACCTGCTATAATTCATGATCACAAAGGTGTGTTTTCATTTTATGCATCAATAACAAAAAAAATAAAGCATTTTGAAATAAATTGGTGTACTGAAACTTGATACAGGCAAAAATGAAATAAAATATGTCTTAGTGAAACATTTGATATTTTGTTTACAGTGGACTACATAGCACAGAAATGATCCAAGAAGTTCTTTTTTTTCCACTAACAGAATAATTACAGAGCCCCTATTTGCTGTGGTTGTAATGTGTCCCTACAAAACTTCATGTGTTGGAAGGTTAGTCCCCAGTACAGCAGTGTCAGGAGGTGGGACCCTTTGGGAGCCGATGAGGGCAGAGTCCTCAGGAATAGATCAATGCCATTTAAAAAGGGCTTTCAGGAGGGGGTTCATTATCATCTGCTGTGCTGCCACCTGAGAACACAGAGCTTGTCTTCTCTTGTCCTTCTGCCTTCCGTCTTATGAAGATAAAGTAAGAGTACCCATACCAGTTGCTGGCACCTTAATTTTGGACTTCCCATCCTCCAGAACTGTGATAAATAAATATTTGTGCCTTATAAATTACCTCAGCCCATGGTATTATTTTACAGCAACAAAAACAGACTAGGATGCTCCTGCATGCAAGTCAATCTGCCTTCTTAAAACGTAGCATGGAAAGAAATACAAGTGACATTGTGCTTGCAATAGCAACGTATGCGCATTTCCACTTTAAGTTAGATTTAGCAATTTCTTTTATTCCAGTACTCTGGATAACAAAAGTAAAAACATTAATTCTGTTAAGATCATGTCATTTGATGATGGACCTGTAATTTAGTACTTTCCAATTTCAAAATGACAGTGTAATCATCTACAGCATGCATTAGATACCTAAAGGGCATCAAAGTAATTAAATCTACCTTATTTAACCGGAGTTTCCAAATCTCTACGTTGATGGCTTCTTCATAGTCAGGATGAATAGGAATGGAACAGAAACACAATTTTCTTTAAATAATAAAAGGAAATAGGCTGCAATTTGATGATGGTCCTTATCTGTATTTCACCTTTATTGTCTCAGGAACAGTTCCTCCTGCACACAGCACAAGCCCTTGTGTTTTCATTATTTTCTGCCAACAATGTCTCTCTCTTTCTGGGAGAAGTATCTAGAGTTAACAAAGAGATAAAACCTATTTTCTTCCCACTGTGCTATTTTTTTCAGATTTTTCAATATTTAATTAAAAAAGGGTGAAAGTTGCAGACCATTTTAAAGGAACATTGTTAAAAATACTCTGATTCCCCCATGTGCCCACTGCAGTATGTCTCAACTTGGATTATGAAATGAAGCCTTATAGTGCTCAGTTAGGCTGGGAAACCGTAATAGTACGTGGAACATACAGAAAATCACGGAACAAAATTATGTTCAGTTCTCAGAGTTCCGCATTGTGGAAGGCTCCCCAACATTCAAGAATATGTTCCTGAAAATTTTCCTTAGGAAGATACATAGCTCAAGGCCATATATTTTCTTCTTTTTTGTAGTGAGTAGCATGACTTGAGATGCTGAGGTCGTGAGTAAGGACTGCTTGGAGTCAGAAAGTGTGCTGTTTCCTAGTCCAGTCAGGGGGGAGGCGAACCATGGATGGTTTAAACTAGTGAAAGATGTAGAATTAGTGGTGTCAAATTCTTAATTTTACATATTAAGCATATTAGAATTGCTACTATAGATCAATTTTTCCAATTTGTTGGTAAATTCTTATTTGTTGGTCAATTTCTTTTAGCCTTTGGGTCTATAAAGATAAACTAATCTGTAACTGTAAATTAAGGCCCCTGCCTAGAATGAATTCAAGACATAAGACATACTGAGGCATGTTTTGTTTGTTTGTTTTGTACTTTCTAGAGAAAAAATGTCTGTTGCAGAAATTTCAGTAGGCGAGCAGCTGAAAACATATGAAAAAATACCTTTTTCTCATTTTCTGAGTATATTTGAACATGAAAATTAAAAACGGCATATAGAACTTTATATGTCTTTCTTTTTACTAAAAAGCAAAATATATTTTGAAAGATCTGGGCTTTTGTGTCCAAGGAGTTCCCAGAGCTTGTAAGGCCCCTTACAGTCTAAAGGAATGCTGAACTTTTGTACTTCTTGAATGGGAGGCAGAAATGCCTAGGAATTGTCCACATTGTAAAAATGTGATACAAACAAATTGAAAATTTTTAGATTAAACATCTTTCTAAAACTCTAGAGTGTATTTGCTAAACTTTTCTCTCTGTAATAAAAGTAACAATATTATTTACATGTCAGGCACACTCTCAAGGCACATTCAGCTTATGATCACCTTAGAGCCAACTCAGACTGAAAGTGTGGCATTTCCAAATGCTTGGGAAGCTGCTGTAAGGCCTCCTCTTCCTTCCCCAGGGAAGAAAGCACAAGAGACATCAGGGGCATGAGCACGTTGGTGGGATGGTTTGGGGGTTGGGAAGTACTGGCCATGTATGTTTTATTTAAAAATATCTTTCCCAAACTCTGGTATGTTATTATAAAGAGTACTTGACATCTGATAGAGATAAATGTTTCTGAGTATTACAACTAAGAACTTCCACTTTCTTAATACTTTATTTATGATTATTATACTATTATTACTGATGGTCATTTTTGGAATTTATCCAAATATCTCCCCTGAAAAGCTCTGTCAGGCAAAGAGTCTGATGAATGTAATTCTGCTTTCAAAGAATATAAATCTAGTGTAGGAAACAGATATAAGTTAGTCATTCCTGTAAAGTGTAAATAGTGTTAGGTTAGAGGTAAGCATAGAAGATAGAGAAAAGCATTGCTAAGGCTATAAATATGTCTGGTATACACTAGGTGCCAAATAAATGTTTGTTGAAGAAGAATTAGGAAATTGGTGATTATGACCATAATAATGCACACCAAAAGAGTGCAATACAAGGAATGATCAAAAAAGACAGCGAATATTAAAAATTTGTTAAAAACTTGATTACAGTAAAAGTGATTAATCTACTTCAAAATAATACCCCTCTCTTGAACACACTTATCATTTTCATCACTTTCTGAATAGTTCTGAAAATCCTATTTGCTATATACATATAAGGTCACATAGAGTGATTGGAAAAAGTACATCTAATTTCTGTGATATTTTTGTGTATGAATTTTATTGCTTTGTTTCGTAGTGATTGTTTATGGAGGATGTGTTAGAGGCAGTGTAAGCTGTTTGTTTCTCTCATTTTGTCGGGTTTAAAAGAAAAACTTATCCATTATCATCAGAACCTTTGAGTTTGTGATAAATGCTGATGAATTAAGCAATCAGACATTTTTATTTGTCCCTAAAGGACATTTTAGTCCAGGAATTAGTTTTCAAAAATCATTAATTCTGTAATTCGTTGGAGCAAGACATTTTATATTGTCTGGAGAGAATTTGCATTTCTTTTCCCCCTTGCCTTGTTCTCTATATTCATCCACTTTTCATGTCACTAGATCCAAAACAAAAGGCACTTTACAGCGAAGGCTCTCAGAATACCATATAAAACTTCTCATAACCAAATAAATTGGAGTGAAAAAGAGGCATAGATATAAACGCTCTGAAGCTGTCCAAATTTCTCTTTAAATTGTAGGGCTTATTTTCATGCCTGTAACAGCATGGATGGAGACATACGGTTTTGTGACCATCGTCTTCCTGTTATTTCACATTTCCTGGACACCGAGAAACATAATCGGTAGGTTGATAATTTATCTCTGAAGTGTAAATCATTCAGTATTTCACGGTAGAAGTCATATGATTTAGAGTCACGAGAAAGTCACATCAGCATTCCATCTTTATAATGCATGGCTGAAGTTTATTATTCTATTGACCTGTAGTGACACTTCAGAGAACTAATGTACTCTATTGCATGTGGTACATAGTAGACACGGTGTGTATAAATAGTATGAAAAATTATGCAGTTAGCTGGATCATTTAACAGATTTAGCAAGAATTATAATTATTTTAGTGAATATTTATTAATATTGGCAAAATATTTGTTTAAATCTTTGTTACAAATGCACATAGTTTGTACATAGTAGTATCCAAAAGAAAACTAAACTAACCATATTTCTTTAACAAGTTATTTTAGCTTTTTATATACAAGTATGTTCAATTTCTAATATACATGAAATGATCTCTATCTTCCTTTATCGCTAAGATTCCACTGGATATCTTGACCCAGAACTAAAATCAAAAATGATGCCTGGCGTGATATTATGTTTAATGTCGAATTGTGTCTAAGAAACATATATGACTCCTGGCTTGACATTCAAACGGCAGTGGCGTCTCATTCCATATTAGTAGGTTCTTACCATGAAGAGTCATGCCACCTATCTGAATTGAGAATTAAATATTCTAAAGAAAGTAGAACTCTCTTGATACATTTTTTCAAAGGAACATTAGCAAATTATATTCATGTTTTTAGAAATA
Source organism: Cuniculus paca (assembly GCA_004365215.1). Lineage (NCBI taxonomy): Eukaryota > Metazoa > Chordata > Mammalia > Rodentia > Cuniculidae > Cuniculus > Cuniculus paca. The sequence goes on along the minus strand of RJWT010016687.1, from coordinate 10,317 downwards.
TTCAAAACCCAAAATAAAATGGAACTATGATCTTTTTTCTTTAATTCTAAATACAAGATAAGAATTTAAATCCACTTATTACCTCTCAGTTATAAAATGGTACCATTAGATAACATCAGTAATATTAAAAACGTAAACATTCAAATGAGAGTAGTAATTTGATATTTAAGCAATGTGCTGAAAATGACAATAGTACCACGTTTGTGGAGGAGGGGGCAGGATGTATTCAAATTCACCAAGTCTTGCATAAAATGTTACCTCTCCTCAGTGTCCTCAAGGGGAAGGATGGGCCTTGAGTTTAAACAAGGAAAAAGACCTTATTAGATATTGCTATGCGTAGATATTGGTGTCTTCCAAAATTCATGTTGGAACTTGATCCCTACTATGCTATTTTTAAGGGGTGGTGGCTTTGAGTGGGAATTTATTCCTTTATAAAAGCTTAATTGTCCCTCCTGTCTCTTCTAACATGGGAGGGTACACTAGAAAGACACTACTTACAAAGCAGAGACCCAGCCTGCACCTGACATCAAACCTGTTTGCCTTCACTTTGGACTTCCCAGCATCTAGAACACAAAAAATACATTTCTAATACTAATGAATTACCCAGTCTAAGGCATTTTGTTATAGCAACTGGAAGAGATGAAGACAGCTGTCAAATCTCACTTAAAATCTTTAACAATCTCAAAGTTTGTGATTTGTCACATTGTTTTTTTTTAATTACTACTATTGTTTTTATATACTATCTTTAATCAAATGACCAGAAACTACCTTTAATCAAATGACATTTGGGAAAATTATAGCCTTTCTTCTTACAATGGTATATTATATAACCCAGATAAGGGTGGTGAACTCTTTGGTGATGTGAGCATGCTTCCTTTTTCTTTAAAAAGTTAAAAAAAGGGCCAGGAATTTAGTTCAGTGGCACAAGTGCCTGCCTGGCAGGTGTGAGGTTATGAGTTCGATCCCCGGGACCAAAAAAATGTTAAAAAAAAGTTTCACAATTTTTTTTCCAAATTGCTCTAGGAATCAGCTCACCATGCAAATTCAACATTTAATTTAGATATAGCTGATATGCGTGCAGATGATAAAAATTCTAGAATTTAGTTCTCATCGTAGAAATCCATCAATTGAGACTGTGAAACCCTGACATTTTTCTACTAAATTTTGAACAAAATTTTGCAAGTCTTCCATTGGAGTCCACCAAAGCTATGGTTACAAGTTCAATGCCATAAATATTCAATAATTATTCTAAGTTTAACTTTTTCTTATTATAGCTACATGAAGAAGCCTGAATGATATATTAGTGAGGTGTTGTGTCACCACACATGGCTCCATTAGTCTCAGAGTTTCTCAGCCTCAGATCTATTCACATTTGGGAACAGATAATTATTTTTTGTGAGAGGATGTCATGTGCATTGTAAAATTATTATTTTTTTTGTGTCTTTTTAAGACAGGGTCTCGCTATGCAGTTCAGGCTGACTTTGGGCTCACTTTGTAGCCCAGGCTAGTCTCAAACTCGCAACGGTCCTCCAGTCTCAGCCTCCTGAATGCTGGGATTACAGGAGTGCGCCACCACTCCTGGAAAGCATTGTAAAATATTTAGTAACATCTCTGGCCTTTACAAGGAGGTGTCAGTAACAATAGCCTGTTTTTGATAAACAAAAACATCTCCAGACCTTGCAAAATATCTTTTGCAAAGGGCAAACACCTTTGGTCAAGAACTACTGCTCTAACTGATTGATATGATTTGTATTTGAATGACTCTTTTGTGAAATATGTAGGTGACTTTTTGATGGGCCTATGTTTCTGTCATGTATGTAAGATAATTCTGGTCCTGTATATCTTCACGGGCCTGCTATGGAGTCCCAGTAATGGTATAGAGAGAAGTGAGGGCTGGGGATTTAGCTCAGTGGCAGGAGTGCCTGCCTGGCAAGCGCGAGGTCATGAGTTTGATCCCTGGTACAAAATAAAATAAAATTAAATTAAAAATAAATAAATAAATAAATAAATAGAGAAGTAATGAAAACATGCTGTGCCCATGTGGTGCAAAGTAAAGGGACAACTTTGTATGTTGATGCAAAAGTCATGACTACTGTAAAAGCAAAGCACTTTACACAGTGACTGATACATAGAAAATGGCAAATCAACTATGACTTTTGTTGTCCTTTTACTGTAAATTCCCTTCATTCTTCAAAACGGAAATATCACCAACCATGCAGTTGGCAATTTAGATCAGCAATTACCTCTGCCTGGTGTCCTTTGGCCTGGGTAAGAACACTTAGGTGTTCTAACTAACTGACTTATCTAATGCAGTTATTTTTCCTCCACCTAGTAACAATCAGAAAATGGTGGAAATTCTATTAAGAAACTAGAGCAACAGAGGTTGTTTTTTCTTTATTTTTTCACTGGATTTAGGAGTTGAGAGTTCAGCTTTCTGGAGATGTTTTCTAATTTTTTGGATCACTTAACCTGACCTATTGTCAATAACACTTACTAGGGAGCTGTCCCTAGATTATTGAATTATCTGAGCCTCGTGTGTTGTTGAGGCTCAATAAATATTTGTTAATAATTGACTGAATGATTAAATATTCTCCACTTTTCTGTGCAGGACTTTTGTTGTAGCAGTAAAGGAATTTCTTAACAGTTTAATGGCAGATAAGATTTTTTTTTCCATTCCTCTTGATGTCAATACATTTAAATTGAGGTTAGAGTGTTAGGTGCAGGGTGAAACAAGTCATGTTCTGTGATTTCATTCCTTTTTACTTCCTTTTACTTCATACTAGCATGTATAAGTCAGAGTTGGGGGTGACTATGTTAGTTTATTTCCCTGTACAGGTTTGTGTAAACGTGACAAAGAGAGATCATTTTTGTTTCCAAGAATTACCAAATGCATGTTTGCTTGATACTCTGGACCACCTAATTCCTGGGTAAACATAGCAAAGTCTGAGAATATAAGTATTAGGATTCTTCTGCCTTCCACAAGTGGGGGTTTGGAATTTATCTTCTGCTGCAAGCTGGGAGTACCTGCAATGAGACCTTTAGTGACTACCTACTCACCATATGCAATGTTCCTCTCCATCAACAACATAATGATATGCTCAGCCCATTTGATGTTCTGTTTGCTGTACGGCACCAACCTCAAATGAATCCTAGCGACACCTCACTTGTTTTGGGCCTGAATGTCTGGAATGTCTTAAATCTCTTGGTTTCTGTACCTGCAACTACTGGTCCAAATCTTTCTTTCAACCAGAATTGCCACTTATAGCCTAGAAACTCTTGTCCCCTCTCCACTTGCTCTAGGCCTATTAAGTGTGAATTCTGGTTTAGTTGGAGCAAGAGTTTTAACTTGATGCTTTGTGTTATGGCTTGGATCTAGAATGTCCACCCAAAAGCTTCATGTGCTCAGAGGTGTGGCTTTAGGAAGGCGACTGAATCCTCAGGACACTATACTCATCAGTGTAGTAATCCACTGATGACCTCAGAGCTTAATGTACTGTTGGAAGGTGGGGTTTGTTTGGAAGAGGAGTGTAGCTGGAAGAATGTATCTACCTTTCTCGATTCTCCCTTCTGTCTCTGGATCCTGGTTACTGTGAAGAGAGAAGGATTTTGTTCCCCATTCCCCGCTGCCTCTACAATTCTGCCTTGAAGCTGGTAAACCATGGAATGAAAAGTTAGCTAAAATAAACCTTTCCTGTTTAAGTTACGGGAGTTGAGTATTTTGTCCCAGTGACAATAAAGTAACAAAGATACTTCGACAAGCATAATTCAGAGCACAGTTCACCCTTTGAGCCATGAGTCCTGGTCTTCCCTGCAATGCCTTCCCTGAATTCTTTCCTTAGCATGCATCATACCAGGCCTACATAGCCTGTGTCACCCTGATTCATGGGTCTGGCCACCACCCTATCTTTCCAATTTGTCCTTACTACATGTTCTTCAACCAGCCTTCCCAGTAAACCTAAACTCAGGAATCAAACTTAGAATAATTGGTTTCAATTTTTGCAGAAGTAGAAGACTTGATTTTTTAAAAAGATTTTACTTGTGGTTCACAAACTTCTCCTAACATAGACACTTTTTATTTAGAGACTACTTCAGAGGAAGATTTCAAAGTCCAGTCCATGCTGAGATAATTCATTGTTTCCCCACCATGGAGAAAGGCAAGGAAATTTCAGGACAAGATCAAGGATTTTCAGTTTCTTTCTGCACATCTCTTTGGACGCTAATAACGTAAAGATCTAAGATTCATCTCTGAGATGCAGTCACAGATTTAAACTTCTCTTAAATGACACCAGCACTGGTAGTGAATGCTAAACTGTAGATCAAGTAGGATTTTATAGAAACAGGTTTTGTTTTAAGCACACTGGGAATATGACTTAAACATGTGCACAGACTCAGTTAACTATTTACTTTTCACTCTGGCTGATACAGATGTTTCCCCTGTATTGGAGAGTTACTGCTAGTTAATGGAGCATCTCAGCTCATGAATCTCTCCTGCCACTCACCCTGACAAGTTGGAGAGGAGAAGACTGCCTGCAGATGGTGTTTCAAGTGTGAGGTTCCAAACACATGGAGGCTTTGTTTGGGTTGCCAAATGCGCCATGCTCTTACATGTAGTATAATACATTTGATAAAGAGAAACCAATTTCTAATTAGTGTTTTATGATTAAAGGGGAAAATATTGTCTTTCTTGGCTAAGGAGCAAATTTAAACTGAATGCTTGTGAAAAAGAAAGGGAAAAAAATTACGAATTCTAAAGAAGTGACTTTCCCCAGAGCCTTCTTTTTCAGCATGTTTTTTTCTAGTAGAGGAGGTCTTTGTGGTGTGCCATTTCAAATCATATATAACTGTGATTGTATATAATGGCACTAAACCTTTTGTCAGTGCAACAATTCCCTATTCCTTAAAACTCTCAGCAAGGCTTTTCAGCGGTCATAGCTGTCTTTCCATTGCCATTGGCAGAAAGATGAAAGTTCATCTCCACATTGACTGAAGGGTTCACAGTTAGAGCATGGATTTGTATAGCACAAAACACTAATTTGTAGTGAAGACCTATTTTCTGAAAAGACTGTTACAAAAGGCAAGGATGCCTGGATAAGAAGAAATTTTACTTTTTGGGAAAAACATCTGTTCTTGGTTGCCCTGTAATACTGAGAACTTCTCAAAGATACACACTGTAATACATAATAGGCACACAAATGTTTGACTGTACCAATAAAGTAATAAATGGCACTGTTAGCACAAGTATAGACACTGGATTTAGAACAGACTTTTGTTTTTTCCCTTTTGAACTAATGTTCTCCTTGGAGAATACTAAAGTGAAAATAAAATTTTAAAAAATTTGGAAAGAGTAAGAATGCAGTGATTATTCAGACTCATTCCCTTATTGTGGAGATTATAATGACAGTATTTATTTAGTTTATACCATGTCAGGTGTTGTGTTGAAGATTGAACATGGCATGTCTCACTAAATTTTGATGACAATGGCGTAAAAAGGCAGTAGCCCATTTTAAAGGTAAGAACATTCAGGCTTAACAAGGTCACAAAGCTAAGTAATAAAGTCAGGAGTAACCCAGGCCATCTGACTTCAGAGCTAGCATATGTCCCATTTTGCTGCTTTGGCTTTCACCCGAGCGTCAGAGAGGTTAAATGATATGTGCAAAGCTGGCACAGGGTGGGCCAGAAACTTTACCTCATGATTTCCCATCCAGTGGCTTTGATCCTACCACATATTTGATTGAGTAAAAAGTCTTTCACATAGCACCTGCTCCTCAAACTGCAGCCTAAGTTCAAAGATACCCGGTGAACTGGTGCTGGAATGATGCAAGCGGATAGGAATAGGAAATCCTGAGTCAACTGGCTTTAATTATAAGTAAAATTTATTATTCTCAAAATAAGCAGCTCCAACTTTGGGTGGTATTGCAAAATCATGTCTGACACCGTCATAGACACTTACTATACATTTATTAGCAAGCAAGTATGCTAAAAGAGTTTATATAGCTTGTTATAAAGCTTGAGTAAGTCCCAACTAACTACCCACTTACTGTTTTAGACCTCTGTGTTGCATGAAATAGCTTTTGAAGGCAATTGCCAAGATTCCTGAGACGGATTCTGCCATGCTTACAGGTGGTTGCATGCAACCAGAATTTTAGATTCCATGGCTAGAGACCATGTTGTTTAGGAACTGAGCCCGGGGCAAAATCCCAAGGAGTATGAAGTTCAGATCTGGTAGAATTTTTAAAAATTGAGTGATTAAATTTGTTGATCAATAAAATGTTTGTACATACTTATGAAATACAACGTGATGCTTTGGTTTATGCATACACTAGGTATTGATCGATTCAGAGTAAGTCTCTACTACTTCATCATTTCATTGTATATAGATGCTTTCCTAAACATGTACACATAGATGGGGCTTTGAGGAGATGATTAGATCATGGGGATAGAATACTTAACAGTGGATCAGTCCACTGATGAGTTTATACCTAACCATGATGTTGGGAAGTAAAACTTTACCAGAGGAGGGAGGTCACTGAGGGTGTGGCCTGGAAGGGTGTATCTCGCCCTCCCTCCTTCTTGATCTCTTTTTGCTTCCTTCTACCCTGCTATGAGCTATCTCTCTGCTGCCATACCCCTCTGCCATGTTACCCTGTCTTGGAGCCAGTCACCTATGGACCAAAACCTCGACAAACTGTGAGTCACGATAAGCCTTTCTTTTAAATTGTGGATGTCTGGTTTTGTATTGCAACAATGAGACAGTGACTAAGACAGGAGGTACAATATATTCAAAATCCTCTCTTTGCTGAATATATTCACCCTGCCATGCTATAGAATGCCAGAATTTATTCCTCCCTATCTAACTCTATTGTTATATCTCCTCACCATCCTCTTCCCTACCCTCCCAGTTTCTGGTAACTGCTAGTTTACTTTCAAATTCCTTGAGATTAACTTTCTAAGATCAGCATATGGGTAAGCCCATGTGACACTTGTCTTTCTGTGCCCAGGTTATTTCACTTAACAGTAATAACCTTTAGTTCCACTTACCTTGCTGCAAATGATACAATTTCATATTTTTTTAAATAGCTTAATAGTATTTATTGTGTACATATATCACATTTTCTTTATCTATTCATTTGTTGATAGGCATTTAGGTTAATTCTATATTCTATTTATCCTGAATAGTACTGGAAAGAACATGGAAACTCAAGTGCCTCTTCAATGTGCTGGTTTCATTTTCTTTGGCTATATATCCACTAAAGGGGTTTGGAGGAATATTCATTTTGCTTTCCATAATGGATGTACTCATTTACATTCCAGCCAACAGTATGTATGTGTTTGTTTCCTTTTGTCTGTGTCCTCATCAACATTTGTTATTATTTTTTGTCTTTTTTATAGTAGCTATTCTGACTTAGGTGAGATATCATTGTGAGTTTGATGTGCATTACCTGATAATTAGTGATATTGTCCGTTTTTTCCCCATACATGTTGGTCATTTATGTTTTCTTTTGAGAAATTTTTATAAAGACTTCTAGCTCTATTTTAAATTGGATTATTTGGGATCTTTTTACTGTTGAGCTGTTTGATGTCTAGATTTATGGTTTGCAAATATAAATTTCAGAATTTTTTTTGTGAATCTATGAAGAATAACATTTTTAGTAAGGATTACACTGAGTCTGTAGGTTGTTTTGGGTATTATGGATACTTTAACAATATTAATTCTTCAGTCAGTTGGACATCTTTCCATTCATTTATATCCTCTTGGATTTCTTTCATCAGTGTTTTGTAGTTTCTATCATGACAATCTTTCCCCTGCATGGTTAAGTTTATTCATGAGCATTTTATTTTTTGTAGCTATTACAAATGGAATTGTTCTGTTTGTTTCTTTTTCAGGTGGCTTATACTAGTGCATAGAATTGTTACTGGTTAGTGTGCACTGATTTTGGATACTGCAACTTTATTACATTTGTTTACTAGTTTCAATAGCGTTTTGGTGGACTCTAGAGTGTTCTATATGCAAGATTATATCTTCTGCAAACAGCAACAGTTTCTTTTCCACTTTCCCAGTTTGATGACCTTTATTTCTCTTTCCTGATTGCTCTGGCTAGAAATTCCATGTGAAATGAAAGTGTCAAAAGGAAGCATCCTTAGAGGAAAAGCTTTCAGTTTTTCCTGGTACAATATTCTATTAGTGTTGGTTAACTTGCTGGATTTTTATTCTCTTTTCATGGATTAGTAGGAAGTGTTTGCAATATAGTTTAGCTAATCCATATTCCTTGAATGCATTTACTTCCACAAGTGAGATTCCAATTTTAAAATCCATCACTCTAGTCAACAGGTTGCTATTTTTATCACTAAAAAAACCCTTCTGATATTTAGTATTCTAACTAGTAAATATAGGTTATTGAGCAAACTATAGGTAACAGAAGTGAATGGTATTGGTCCCCTGGAGTACTGACTTCCTGATGAGAATCTCAATGGACAACCCCCGTGTTCCTGATTGCCAAATTCACTGACCACTCCCGGATAGTGACTCTTTGATTAGAATGCTTATCCCTCCTGAGTTACAGCTCAACTCAATTATACATACATAATATCACATTGTATGTACTGAAGTATTTTAAAGGAAACTTGACTCATAAGAGATGACTTCCAGATTGAGTGATAAATTTAGTAATTAAAGGAAATCTTCAAGAACGCAGGTTCCCTTGGTCTCAGATTTGCTATCAGATTCTAACTTTGACTTGTACCTTAATAGTCACACGAGCATGTTGTTCAAGTTCTATGTGTCATTGTACATGGTTTTGACTCATCAAGCAAGGAAACTCTAAAAAGCCACCCACCAGTTTTTCTCTTATCCGATGGGTCATAAATATATCATTTTGACATTCATTTTAAGCCAATGACCTTGAAGAAAAGTGGATTTTTTCAACTTTGCAGACTAATAAGATTTAATTGTAAGTCTTATAAGAAGGAGTAGACACCTGAAAAAATTGAAGCTTCATGAACATTAATGAAAAAGGAAGAAAAAGGTCATGGGAAAGGCAACCAGCATGATCTGATACGTGTGGAATGATTATTTCTTCTTAAAAAAAAAACGAATCTCTTCTATTTTTAGGGCAATATTCCTCTTTCTTTGGCCCTTTATCCTGTAGTTGCCCTTAGTCCCTGCTGTCTTTTGTTCTTTCTTGGCTGACTCCTCTTTGTTGCTGTTGTGCTTCTGTTTGCTGAGTGGCTTCGGTTAATTCTTCAATGTCTTGAGTTTGAGGAAGGAAATTACAGCTTTAATGAGAATTTCTAGCTTTGATAGTTAACCTAGAGTCATTTCAGGCTCCCCAATGCATTCTTATCTCTGCTGGTGCTGTTTATCATGGTAAATCCAGGATAAATTCTTCAGGGACTATTCCTGACTTGAGAACAGAGAGGCCAGAAGGAAAAGACTTGCTAGGGCACTGCAGACACTGAAATCATCCCTTCAGAGTGCTGTTGCCAGGTTATCAGCTTTGCTTCCCCAGCCAGCCAGAATCTTACTCAAAACAAGTACTTGACTTTTTTTTTAAAAAATGATGTTCAATTTCAAGTAATCATCTCCAGCTTCTTCTTTTCCCTCTGGCTAGTTTTAAGATTAAAGAAAATGTGAGGTGTCTTAAAACCACACTGGAGAGCTTATGTCAAATAAGGGCATGTTCACTAAATATTTACTTCTGCAATGTCATTACAGAAAAGAAAGGGGAGACTGCACAAGGCAAGAATTGTTTCTTAGAAATGACAGTAAATGAACTGAAGTTTGTAGAGATTATAGAGTAGGTTCTAAAAGCTTAGGCTTACTAATATTAAAAATTAGTGCCTATGTCCCCCTCCACTAACACTCACAATATAGACACACACAAGCAAACCCAATCCCCCATTCTCTGATATCTGCATTCGTTAATGGTACCATACCCAATACAGAGTATGCAGGATTGAGAATGCTATTATCTCTTTGCTTCTCAGTTCTCACAATCAATTATTGACAAGTCTGATGGATTCTATCTCCAGAGTGTTTCTCATCTCCAGTGTCTCATTCCTTTACTTTATTATTTCTCTCATTTCCACTATTATTACACTAAAAATTTTGTCATGAATTCACTGTGGGATTCCATGCTTCTAGCTTGTTTCCTCTAATCTATGTTTCCCACAGAACACAATGTTCTTCCCATAGACAGCTCTGATCAAGACCCTCTGCCAGTGCTTGAAGGTTTTCAGTGGCCCCTGTTATTGCCTGTAGCTAGATGTCCCCCTCCCCCAGCCTCATGTATTCCTATGTAGGGCTTTTTGGAGGTAGTC
>RJWT010016686.1:0-19712 GCA_004365215.1 Cuniculus paca | reverse complement strand
GAAAACTATCAGTGCCTAAAATAGCACATAAAATTTTTCAGCAGAAGGCAAGCGACATTCAGGATGTGCTAGAAGAGTATTATTATTATCTGTAAGTATGACTTTCAAAATAAATGATGAGCAGTTTATTCTAATAATTAAACATTAAATTTGCAAAGTATGTAACATCTTGGGGGAGACATACATACTTTTAAATTCGTACATGCATATATGAACTCAAATTGGTTTAGTGTGTTTTTACTTATTACATGTCATTTTAGTAATGTATAACGACATCCCTCACAGGTTATCTATACAGTATTAGCAAGCCAGGAGGCCACTCAGAGTTCAGGGAGCACATTTCTATGAATTTTGACCTATATAGACAACCAATATGGTAAAATCTCCAAAAATATTATTCGTTTGAATGACTATATATTTGTGATCAATTTACCTCAAATATGTATTGCCTTTAGAAATGTATTCGTGAAAACTCTTGTCTTGCTGAAAAACATTCTCTGAACTACAAAATGTTTGTCAATTGTATCTTTCATTCCATAACCCTCCATACACTAAAAGTAGCCCCTAAAACCTTTCGTCCATCTACCACAATTTTTTGAGGATTAAAACACAGACCTAAGACTCCATGACTTGCCCAAGGTTTATGCTTCTCATTCTCGAGCCAGGCCCATTGTCATCAGATAGATGCCCTCATTTTGTAGATGCTTCTTTCTGTTTTCTATGGAAATAATTATAGATTCATGGGAACTTGAAAAAAAAAGTAATACCCAGAAAACCTTTTACATTTCATGTAACTTCTTCTAATGGTGTCCTTTATGTATATGTAGAACAGTGTCACTCAGGAAATCAATGTTGATGCAACACCGCTACCTGCAATACACACATTGTTCAGTTCATCATTTTTTGCATGCACTCATCTCCCCTCTCCCTCTTTGGTACACACTGTGGGGGGGGGGGGTCTAGTTCCACTCGATTGTATCCCATGTGTAGAAGCCTTAGCCAGGGCAGCCAAGAACAGAAAGCTCTGGGAGCTGTATGCTACACAGTGCTGAAGTGACTGAACTGCTTATTTTCCTTTTTTAAACTGTCACATTTCATAAATCAAGTTCTTTAGGATTTGATATAATGTCTTTTCATCTCTGATTGGATAAGCATAGGCAAATACGTAAGATTCTGAGTGGCAATTTTCCATGTTGTGAATAAGGAAAGTAAAACAAATAGGTCGAGGTTATTATTGAAAATTCATCACATTATTTGAGGCTAACATCTTCATTATGTGAAAGAAAGCAATTAGATGATGGCAGCTTCATGGCTGCTTATAACTCCAGGAAAAGGCCTTCGGGCTTGTCTAGAATGTCTCGGCCAGCACCAGGGACAGTAAATTGTAAGCAGCCTTGCATGCTGGGCTTGATACATTGGACAGTTTCACTTGTCAGGGAAAACAGATGTGTTGTAAGGAGATTGTCAACCTACATTTTGGCTTTTTCTGTAAACACCCAAGATGATTTTATGAAGGCACATATTGGTAGTAAAATATTCACTGCCTTTCAAAAGCACAACAGTATTAAAGGTTACTTTGAGAAATGGTAATTTCATAGATTTGATCAAAGGTTTAAATGATTAGATGTTTTATTACTTGAAAATTATTTACAAAAAGGTGTTTCAGAGTTACCTATTTTAGGGACATCTACATTTAAGATGAATAGAACAATATTTATTGCTTTGATTATTATAATAAATTAACAACAAAACAGAAGATTAAAATGTATATTCATAAATAACATGCATACATACTTGATGTAAAAAACCACTACTGTTTTATATCATCTTCTCCAAGATTTTAGAACTACTAATGAGCAGTGGATACTCTACTGAATTATAAGGTTAAACCTCAAAGGCATTTATCTAAAATCATTTTTAGGACATTATCCCATTGCATCAGTTTTGAAGGTAGTGAATAAGAGAATAGTACAATTAGCCAGTTAAAATATAATTTTTTTGCAATTTGAAGTAACTGTGCAATTTTTATTAACTAGTTGAAAATACATGAAGAAAAAAAGAAACAGGAAAATTCATACCCTCAAACGGTGGGGAAATCTGACATTTTTTAAAAGTAACTGATTTTTCACTAACTGACAATAAGTTTAGCAAGTCTAAACTAACAAGGACTTAATTTAGTATTCAGTGAGACAACAGCTTTACCTTGAAAGATATTTTCACCTATGTTTTACAACTTAGAAAGAAATTACCTTTAAATTTTGTTAGTTTAACGAAACATTAAATTAACTGATTTAATGTTTTATTGTTTTTTTTGTTCTCCTGAAACTCTAATTATTCTGGTGAACTTTCATTAGTTCAACAAATCTTTGTCTTGCATCTTCAACAGGTCGGTCATTGTACTAATTGTGAAGATAGAAGCAAGAAGTCGGAGTCTTTCCTTCAAGAAAACTTCAGTCTAGTTGGATGGGCAGAAAAGAAAACAGGAGATCACAATCGAGATTGAAATAAACATTTTTCCTTGAGTATGTAGTTCTTTCTCTCAGATATTTGAGATTATTAATTATCCAGTTGTTCAAACTTTATGGAAGCTTTTAGCAGCATAATGCTTGTTAAAAAGTTTTTCTTTGCTTTACGATTTTATAAAAATCTATAAAATTTTCCATAAATTCTTCATATTATTTGGTATAGATTATCAAATGAAATTACTTGGTACAGGAAATTTTTAAATATCTCTATAAAATTTTTGCAAGCCCTATGATGATTCATCTTGTCAACTAAATTGGTTTAAGGGACGCCTACAAGATTAGTAAAGTGCACTTCTGGTGGTGTCTAGGTAGGTCAGGGAGCTGTGATCTTAGGGACCACAACTCATCCCTGGCGCCTTCTTCCCTGGCACTCTTTCCCTGTCTCTCTGGATGCCATGAGTTGAACAGATTTTCTCCTCCACTCCCTTCTGTGGTGTTTCTGACTTGGAGCCAGTCAACCATGTGAAACCATGAGTCAAAAACCTAATCTTTTCGAAGTCAGGAGTTTTGCCCTAGCAATAGGAAAGATGACCAATATATGTCCATATCCTTTTTTGTTTCTGTTTTTCAAAGACTTTGTTTTCCCTGTACTTTTTCTGTTAACATTCTATTTTAATAGCAATAAAGACAAAAATGTCCCCTGCAGTATATTCCTCTACATTTTATGTCTTCAACTTTTTCTTTCTTTCTTTCTTTTTTATTTTATTTTAAAGAGAAAAAAGCAAACAAAATAAAGCAGAATAAAACCAATCAAAACAAATCAGTGTAAATGATACAGGACTTCAAAACATTACAAAATCAACAATAGTTATCATAATGCCTTTTGTTGTCTTCAAAATAGCTGCAGATACCTTCGGACATAGTAAAAATCAAACAGAACAGAATAGAATAGAGACAATAAAATCAAAACAATGGATGCAATAAAGGATTTCAAAACAAGACAATAATAAATCCTAAATGGTTACCATAATATATCTTGCTATCTTTGAAATAGCTGCTCATGCCATTGGATATAACATAATCAAACAAAACAAAAGAGAATAAAACCCAACCCAACAAAACAATGAAAATGATATAGGACTTCAAAACAAGACTATAGGGAATCAACAATGGCCACCACCCCCAGAAGGAGACCCCCACCTCCAGATGCCACACTGCATACCACTATCTTTTGAACAAATGATCAGACCACTGGCCCTAGACCTGCAAGGTCAGTGAGACACCAAAGCACCACAGGCATCCAATTGCATTTTACCTCAATAGCTATCATCACAGCCTGTGTCTCTCTGGATCATCTGGTCAGTTACGGAGATGGGGGAGATTGGTACTGCTTATTTGCCAGCCCACACACTGGAAGGGGCTGGGATCTGGCTGTCCACGTGTTGGCAGCAGCCTCCTCATGGTGCTGATTCGCAGGTGGGCCTAGCTTCCTGGTGGGGCCTTGTTCTCTTCCCCTGCAGTCCCTGAATGGTGCTGACTCATGGGGAAAGGCTTGGGTCTGGCTGTCCCCACTCTGGCAGTGGCCTGCCCATGGCACTGGTTCCAGGGGGGTGAGGCTTGGTCTCCACCCCCGCAGTACATGAATGGCACTGACTCTCAGGGAAAGGCTTGGGTCTTTACTCTTTTTCTTTCAAAACACTATCATCTGAGTATGTGGAGGATATGAACCCTTAATAGAATAGCAATGCCTGAAGCTATACTTGTTAAAAATGATATTAAAGACATAAAATGTGAGATGCATATTTTAATACTCCCCTTGGTTTGTAAAAGCATCTCTGGATTATAAAAGTTCTTCTCTTAGATGAGAGCCTCCATTGTTAGTAACCCTGACTGCATGCCAGATAGGGACAGGATGACAAAAGGAAAGAGAGATAAAGTCAATCACTGAACATAGAAAAAATTCCTGTACCATCACCTGTTTTGAAAATACTGACCAAATGCTGAATCTCTAACCCAACTGGAAGACACAACCTTGCATTCAGAAATGACTCTAATGATGAAGATGGACATGGTCTTCCTAGTAACAATGTTAACCATCGAAATTTGTTATCTCAAGCTAAAAATAAAAGGTCTCAGAAGCTGGGTGCATTAACAGACTCCATCACTCACCAAGTGATTCATGGTCCCTTAAATTCTGTAGTTTTGTTTCTCCTGACCTTAGAAAACTCAAGTCTACATTTTATTCTGTTTGTTAATGCTCCCTTTAATTTAATTGACAATGAAAACCTAATTCTGTTTTCTTCTTACTTTCTTACTTTTGCTTCTTAACCATTTAAGTATAGACTCTGATATTGTTATTGATTTCTGGAGTTTTTTTAATATCTTTCATGACAGCTTCCATTCCAAGTACTATATACGCTTTCTTCTTTACAAAACTGGATTCCATTTTATGCCTGAAAGTTGTCTGTTAACCTCCTTATACTTTTTGTTAATTGCCAGCCTATGAATAATTTTTGCTCTAATTATGAAGCAAGAAAATATTATCACATCTTGTCTCCCGTGAGTTCACACAACACAACACAAAATACACAATTCCAGTCATGCATAACTGCTAAGATATTGTTAAAGGTAGGAACTCATTTTTAAAAACATACTTTCAAATATAATTTCAGATAGTGTCTCAGTTCATGTGCAGAGCATAACACTGAACACACATCACAGAAAAGGCAGTAAGTGATAAATACAAAAATCATTTGTATTGAGATCAGTTTAAAGAAAGGAAAGAAATAATAATATCTGAAGATGAACAAAAAACTTGTTTAAGCCATGAAATCTTAGGCTGAGAAAATTATGATGTTTCATCACCTCATTTACTTTTCTGTGATACAAACAAATTCCCCAGAATAGAGTTTGGCAAGGTATATGCACTCAGTAAATATTTGTTGGATGAACAAATAAGTCATTAAAATACTACATTTACATGCTAATTGTACAATAATTAAAGTTGAGTACTTTGAGCTTCATTTCCCTTCTCCAAGGGTCCTGTTTATAACCATTTCTAAACATCACTAAAAAAAAATAATCGTTTAGGTCTTACAGTGATAGGGTTATTTTGTTTAAGATTGCTAGAATGTAGATTTGGTTTAAGGACTTAAAATGTTAACATTATTCTGTTGTGAAGAACTTTCATTAATTGTGACTAATACTGACCTTTAAACTTGGCACTTGGTAAATAAGACATTTTTTATAGTTTTATTATCTTGTTAGCATGGGTTATGTGCTTTATGTTTTTTTTAGGTTGGCCAGGATAAGAAACATGAATGTTAATATGTTGAATTCTTCAGTTTTTCGTTCTGTAAGATTATAGAACCTAAAACTATTATTAATTTTTCAAACCACAAGAAAAGAGAAGTGTTGGGCTGGGGATTTCGCTCAGTGGCCTAAGCGCCTGCCTGGCAAGCGTGAGGTCATGAGCTCAATCCCCGGTGCCACAAAAAAAAAAAGACAAGTGTTTAATCACACTGCATTTTTTCTGTTCACACATTTGGCATTACAGAAGACAGAATATCTGCGTTCTAAATTAAGGTCCCCTGAGTTATATGAACAACTGTAGATTATAAAATAATTAACTGATAAAATTCAACATTTAAGATAATATAATATGATATCTTCTTTGTGAATTTCCTGAACATTTGTTTGCTCCTACCTACTTTTAACTCAGTTCTGAGCTGTACTCTTTCATCCTTTTTACTCTGTCCCTAACCAACATGGACATCTCTGTTACTATCAGGATTGAACTTAGTAAAGGAAAACCACTCTAGATCTTTTACATACTCATTTGAATATGTCATTTAGTTAAAGACTTTTTAGCAACTTCATATTCTTTAAGTGGGAAGATAAATACAGAAACTTTCTAACTACTGATGCCCTCAGATAGTCTACCAACACAATGCATGAAATAGTTGATCTTACAGAAGCTGAGAGTAGAAAGGCCAGAGAGAGCAGACAGAGACAGAGCAGGGATGAAAGCTGATGCGGTGCTCAGTTCCAGTTAGGAATGAGTTGTTCTGGTGTGTTATCGCTCCATAGGATGAGTATCAGTAACAATCATTGCTCTACTTCAAAAAACTAAAAGAAAGTATTTCAGACATTTGCATTATAAAGAAATGATAAATATTTGAAGAGGCAGATATGTTTAACCTGATTGAAACATCGCACAATATATGCATGTATCAAAACATCACACAGTACCTTATGAATATGTACAATTTTAATGTTTCATTTATCACTTAAAAACTCTTAACTGAGTAAAAAAATATGATTCCCATTTATACATAACTTTCTGTAGTATTTGCTAACTTGTTAAGAAGCTAGAAAAAACCATGTAAAATATTCTTCTTTATGCAAAGAAAATAAAAGAAATAGAACTCAATAAAACACAGGAAGGTTTTTCTACACATGATATCAAGACAGAAACCATAAAAGTAACAATGACAGATTAAATTTCACAGATGCTTAAAATTTTACCACAGAAAGAAATAATTAGGTCAAAAGTAAAAAATATACGATTATATGATAATACTGACAGACACAAATTATGTAAATTTTTCTGATTGTAATGATATGTTTATAAATTGGATTATGTGTGCAAGTTCTTATTCTAACATTTTATCATTGTATGATTAAATTTTCACCTCTATTCCATCAATTGTTAATTTTAATATATCTTCACTTGGAATTGCAATGTGTAAAATTCATGCTTTACTAATGATTAAACATGTGCATGTATTTTAAGTCCTTGTGACACTGGAATTTAATAGCAAGCCAAGTTCTTCAAATTGTAGTCCATTAAATGTACCTTTCCCTTGATTTATCCTTTTTTTTCTTAAATATCCTAATACTGCCTATTCTGTGATTGTCTCATGATTTCATTAATTCCTTCATGAATTTCTCAATGTATTGGATATAAAAATCACTGAAAGTGCAGTGTTTATGCGAAGGAACCAAAGCCAATAAAACACTTAGCAATTACGCACCCTATAGAATATAGAAATACAATAATATTTAGTAATGTTTTTATTTTATCCTTAAATATCACTACAATTATTTTGTACATTTTAGAACATTGTTATATATTTCTTCAGTGTTTTCTTAGAAATCTTTCCATACAGAAATTAAATATGCTCATTGAATATCCAATCTTAATTAAAACTTACAACAGTATTATGACCACCTCTTAATTATAATAGCTAGAATTTTGCTATACTGTAAATAATTTGCATTTTTCCTAACATTTAATTTCCCCCCACCGTCCCAAATTAAAGAAAATGAGGCTCAGAAGAGGCTCATCACTAGATCAAATTGGATACTGAAAACATAAAATGTTACATGTAAGACTCTGTAGTCTATTATATGATTGTTTTTGGAAGGAATGTTATAGGCCAGATTTCTGTAACAAAAATAATTAGAATTCCACTCAGAACTCTTCTTAGAAAAAAGGAAATAAATTAAGTGGCCAAATTAAAAACCTTGTCTAAAGCAATGTATATTGAGAAGGCAATAATTAATACTTCAGCCCTGAACTTTCAAATGAAACCTTTACAAAGAGCAATCTCCATTCAGCTTTATGCTGTTAACCCCTGTCAGAACAGACACAAAAAAATCTGAAATGCTTTCATTTCTTCCCGCCAACAGTGCAGGCCAGTCTGTCAAGGTTCATGACAAGTGTGTGGAGCTTCCTGAATTTCTGAAGAAGAGCCAAGCACACCTGTGAACAATTAGGCTTCAACATTATTTTTACACACTTTACTTTCTCTCGAAAACTAGTTGATTAGGGTGCTACCCAGAGGTATTGGTCATCCCTGTGTGATTAAAAGGTGCACAGAAAGATTCCACATGCCCAAAACAGACACAGTCTGTTTATGTGGATTGAAGTTTCCTCTTCTAAAATGTCTCTAGAAATAATTCTACTAGTTATTTCCATCTAATTTTGAGATCCTTGATGCATGGCTTAAATCAGCAACACCTGGGAAACAAGTGTATGAGCTAGGGAAAAGAGAGGTTATAATGGAGAACAGGTGAAGGGGAAAGGACTATTAAAGATTATGGAAGTAAATTCAGGCTAAAAGTATCAGAAATGATAAAGGCAGTGAGGAAGAGGACCTAGGAATTGACGATAAGACCTGCAAAAGGTCTGTAAGAAACAGAATTGTACCAAAGTCAAATGTTTCTGACATGCATTCTGTGTGTGGCTTCTGATCTCTCTAACCTAGTTCTCAAAGAATTTTTGGAACTAATCAATGTCTTTTCATCCACTGAGTAGTTAATATTATACAAAGATTAATTTTAGTTATCTGCAATGCTACCATTATGTATCTTTGAATCATTCCCTTGCACACAGTATAAGTAGAGCAACAAAACGGTCCAGACAAGATAACCATAATGCTGGGAAAGGTCAGGCAGTCCCATTCCCTCTGTGGAGAGCAGTGGCATCCAAAACAGGGTGGAAGTGACTAAAAGAAACAGTCTCCGCAAAAAGAAGCTGAGCAAAAGCCAAGCAAACTATCCAAAAACATCAGTAATCCTAATGAGATGGATGTGAAAGGAAACTTCCTAAACCAGTGATAAAGAAATAAGTGGGCACATTCTAGGAAACCCAAAAGTCTCACAGTAGAAAGTATTCCTGGGACGGACCTTTAAAATAGACCCTGAAATACAAAGTGTGATCAAAATATATGGCAAATGCGCAATTAAAAAAATTACAAGGAAAGATACATTGCCATTAATCCCCCTCAGAATATTTCCCCACCTTCAAATACACTTCTTCCATCTTTCTCGCCGCGTCCTGTAGCAGTTCTGGAATTTCTCTTTCATGACTGTCTTTACAAAGTATAATCAAAATTACAGTGAATGCTGCTGCCCAGAGCCATTCCATGGAAAGGCAGGCTTCTAAAAACATAAAAGTGTCCTCATCACATTTATGCACTACATTGAGCACTATGTAACTTCTGGCTTGTCCTCAAAGTCAAAATGACCTTGAAAGGTAATTGTTGTGAATTGATTCAGGAGATTAAGGCAGCCTTAATATGACAGGGTGACTAAAGACACTCACGGAAAATGACTTCCAGGACTACTTCAGAAAGTGTCAAGAAGAATGGGTAATGAATGTGGGGGGAGGATTTTGAGGGAAATTAGTATCATACATTTTTAAAATACAAGCATTCACTTTATTCACCAATCACACCCCATGGTACTGGAAACAAAAAGGACCACTTTGATCTGTTCATTTAATAACTTTTACATCAGTTGCTGCTTGGTTCTTCCATCAGCCACCTGGAGAATGAAGCATACATTATGCGTATGGTCCATAGCATCTAGTGAGGTGCTCTAAATGTATCCAATTATATTTGATTGATTTTTTTAAAATGACTAATACACAAGTGTCTCAAAATTTAAATTTAATTATAAAGAAAGTTATAAAGGTCTATAAATCTTAAGTATTTGGTGAGTAGATCTAGAAGTTTATTACTTTCTGACCATATCTTTAAAGGAAGAATTTCAGTTGAACATGCACTCCCCTCAAAAAAGCATAGAAGTCTTTTATTGACAACAAAATCTCAGACTCAGACATTGGGAGACACTGCTCACTGGTAACCAGCTCAGAGGGAAGGCAGAGGCACACCTTCCTCTCACACACATTCCAGCAGCCCTTGGGATGCTTCTGCCCCAGGTAACCATCAAGACCTGGAAAAAACAGAAGCAGGGCCTGCACCAGAGCACCCACTGGCCACCAAGCACTGGCCAGGAGAACTAAACAGTCATACTCCAAAGAAATTGTAGCCAATGTAGGAAGTGCCTAGGACCCCACTACCCACTTGTTTGGAAGAACCCAGAAAAATGTCAAGACAAAGAAGCAAAAGGTAGCCCCTGGACTCCAATCCAAGCAGAGTAAGTTCAGGAGATGAAAACATGAAAGAGATCGGGAGTTGCACACCTGAAGTTTCTGCAGTGATGGCAACTGAAGAAAAGAAACAACTCCATGAGGCTATAAAAGAAATTAGAACAGAAATACTCAGGTAAAAGAAGAAATAAAAAACATAATAAAAGAATTGCTAAGCATCTCTAAAGAAGACATAGATTTAAAAAATAGAGGAGCATAGTAAAATGAGGGAAACAATGAATGAACAATATAAGAGAGATTTCAAATGCATGAAACAGATTCAAAGAGATTTCCGGGAAATTAAAACCTCCATTAAAAGCTGGCAAAATTGCTTGAAAGAAACTGAAGATAGACTTTCAGACCTTGAAGACAGGTGTGCATCTTGTGATCAGGAAAGGAAAGACTTCTTAAAAATAATGAGGAACCAGGAAATAACAATTGAATGACTGCAAAATGATACAAAGCTAAATAATTTAAGAGTGATAGGTATCAATGAAGAAGCAGGGGTCAACACAAATGACATTAAAATTCTATTTACAGAAGTAATAGCAGAAAACTTCCCAAACATGGAAAAAGGATGTGATATTCAGATAAGTGAGGCATATACAATTCCAGCTAGCCATAACCAAAATAAATCTACACACAGACATATAATAATCAAGTTTCCAGAAATACAACACAAAAACAGAATATTAAAAGCTTTTAGAAAAAAGAAACAGATTACTTATAAAGGAAAACCTATCAGAATCATGACAGACTTCTCAACACAAACCATCTAGTCAAGAAGACCTTGGAGTGAAATATTTCAAGTCCCGAAAGAAAACAACTTCCAACCTAGATTGATGTACCCTGCAAAACTATCTTTCAGAATTAATGGAGAAACAAGATACTTCCATGACAAAGAACAACTGAAGGAATTCATGACCACCAAACCAACCCTACAAAGAATACTGAAGGACATTCTAGAGAGAGATTAAAAAAAAGACCACGGTTCCAGGAACAGTGGCAGAGGGGGATCACCAAGCAGTGCAGATAATTGAATGGAAGGGACAAGTAGACAGCCAATGGCAGGAAAATAGCATGGCAGAGACTAGCCAGTGCATGTTGGCCACAACCAGTAATGTAGATGACCTCAATTCACCAATAAAAAGAAACACAAGCAGAGTGGATCAGGAGACAAGATACATCAATATGCTTTATCCAAGAAACACATTTAACTCAAAAGGAAATTCATAGACTAAAAGTCAAAGGAGAGGAAACAATGCTCTATGTGACAGGGAACCAGAAAAAAAAGTAGGGGTAGCTTGCCCATCAGCTGCAGAATGGAAAAGAAAGATACGGCATTTCTATACAATGGAAATCTACTCAGCTATAAAGAAAGATAACCTCAAGACTCTTGTAGGTAAATGGATACAAGTTGAGAGCACGCTCATGGGTGAAAGGGTTCAGACTCACATGGGTGAACATTGTGTTGTCTCCCTAGTATAAAAAACTAAAGAAATTAGTAGGATCCAAAATGCAAAATAGAGGCTGTGAAGGTGAAAGGGGAGGAGATGTCTCCAGGGGGAAGGCAATGGCCATTGTTAATCTATTATTCTGTTGTGAAACCCTGTATTGTTTTCATGGTTCTGTTCAGCTTGGTTTTATTCTGTTTTGTTATGTTTAATTTTATCACATTTGATGGCATGGACAGTTATTTCAAAACTAACAAAATGGATTATAGTGGCCATTATTGATTTCCTATTGTCTTGTTTCAAAGCCTTGTATTGCTTTGTTTTCTTTTGATTGATTTTATTCTATTTTGCTTTGTATGATGGTATAAGTAGCTACTTTGAAGATAATGATGCATTATGATAACCACTGTTGTATTCCTATTGTCTTGTTTTGAAGTCCTGTATTGCTTTCATTGTTTCATTTTGATTGGTTTTATTCTACTCAGTTTTATTTAATTTTATTATACCTGAGGGTATGGGCAGTTAATTACTTTGACGATAATAAGAGGCATTGTGGTAGCCATTATTGATTTCCTTTTATCTTGTTTTGAAGTCTTGTACCATTTTCACTGTTTTATTTTGATTGACTATTCTATTTTGTTGTTTGATTTTATTATGTCTGATGGTATAAACAGCTACTTTGAAGATAACAAGATGCATTATGGTAGCCATTGTTGTATTCCAACTGTCTTGTTTTGAAGCCCTGTATTGCTTTCATTGTTTTGTTTTGATTGGTTTTATTCTCTTCTGCTGTGTTTGATTTTATTGTGCCTGAAGGTATGGGGAGTTATTTTGAAGACAGCAAGAGGCAACATGGTAACCATTGTTGGTTTATTTTTATCTTGTTTTGACATCTTGTATCATGTTCATTGTTTTGTTTTGATTGACTCTATTCTGTTTTTTTTGTTTGTTTTCTCTTCAAAATTAAAAAAATCCCAGACTCTAATTAAGAAGACATCTTATTCCAACAAAAAAAATTAAATACACTCTAAAACGTGGGGAAAAAGACATTCCCACATGTAAATGAACTCTTCGAAAAGTAGGACATTTCTGATGGGTGAAATATGGCAACACACACAAAAAATCACAAATCTAAATTGGGCATGGTAGCACACATTAATCACAGCACTCAGGAGGCTGAGGCAGGAGGATTGCCATCAGTTCAAAGTCAGTCTGAGTTACATAGTGGGTTCAAGACCAGTCTAAACTACATGGCAAGACCCTGTTTCAAAAACCAAAAACAAGGGGCAAAAGCAAGAAGGGGAAAGTATTTTTTTTAATGAGAAAAGAAGGAAAAACTAAAACCAAAACAAAACAAATACCACAAATCTGAAGTTTGAGCTATTTAGCCAACACTTGCCCTGTTACTAGCTCATGTCAGAAAGCCTGGATTTTCATAGGCCATGCACCAGACCAAAGATGAAATCTGGGCATAGAAAATGAGAAAAAGTCTGGAAACCTCTTGTTAAAGCAAGCACCTCAAGGAAGCAATAATCTCAGTGAGTGAATTTGGGATTGGTATTTAAAATAGGTAGAGCCGGGGATTTAGCTCAGTGGTGTAAGTGCCTGCCTGGCAAGCAAGAGGTCATGAGTTTGATACCTGGTGCCATAAAATAAAGTAAAGTAAAATAAAATAAAATAGGTAGAAACCTATACAAAAGCATAAACTGACACAGTTCAATTTAAAACAAGCATTTAAGTTATATTTCCTTTTATCCTCTTAGTAATACACACCACTACTATATATCCCATCATATATACCACAAACAATTTGCTGAAATACTCCGGTTAAGAACATATGGGCTTAAAAACCATTGGTGTAATCTGCTATTTGTCTAACTGTTTTGGATCATCTCTCACTTGTTAAGTGATACCCTTCTCTGAAACATGATTTGACATAGGAAACCATGAGAAACATGTTTAATAATCTTCAAATAAAATAGAATCTAGAAAAGCCTTTTAGAGTAACTTTATTCATAATAATAATAAGGATGGTGAAATTTTTACATACGTGTAATACTCATTTAATTAAGTCAGGACAATTGTTTATTAGATCACATTTAATTAAGTTGTACATAATCTTTCCAGCCACTTAAGAAAAGGCTTGTTACAGTGTTTAAAGGGATGAGTTCTGTTATAAGAATCTCTGTTTTACGTCCCACCACTGTCACAGAGGTGTCAAGATAAAAACTTCTTTGTGGCTCATTTATCACACTCACAAAATGATGGGTGACTGCAATTACAGCACTTACACAAACCCATACGGACCTCAAACAGTACTTGGGACAGACTACAAGCTGCATGTCTGACTTTTTTATTAGTTACGTGTGTGTAGTGCACAATGTTACACTCTTTGTGGGGACTGGTACACGAACGTCATGCATGTCGATTCTTTTTTCATCCCCTTGCCTCCCCTCCATCCCTTAATCCCCCTTTGCTTTGTACATGGCTGCAGTACACAGTGTTCACATCTCATTCCTCACAGAGAATGCATAGGAAATGAAGCATTCATGGAGAAGCAGGGAAACCATGCCAGGCCCCGCCTTCCCCTATCACCTCTCTCCTGTTGCGAATGTAGTTTGCCAGTGGAAGTAGAGCCATCTCCCAGTGCCTGCCAGGCCATGCCATGGCTGGGGTTTCAATAGTCTCACATGGATGAGAACAACTCTGGTGATCGCTAGATGTCCGTAGGGAGCCAGAGCTTTGTCCAAATGCCATCAGACATTCCTCCTTTGGAAGGCGAGGGCTGCCACCAGGGGCACCATCTGTCCAACAGAAATCGGCAGTGTAACTGTGATCTGAGAGTATTTGGGAGTAGGAAACAGCATGCTGCTGCCATGCCCAACTACCTATGGGCCAGGGGCTGCTGAGCATCAACAGGTAATGCCCAGGTGGGGCAGGGCCATGCTGCTAAGTCACCAATAAAATCAGTGGTAGAGCATGGAAAAGGGGAGTCAGAGGAATTGACTTTCATGGACTACAGTAAATGGCACTGGATCCTGACCCACCACAGACGCAGTGTGTAAGCAAGAAATTTCTAAAGGCTATGACTCAGGAAGGAACATACAGGTCCAAAGGAAGAAGATTTCAGTGCAAGAAGAAAGGAAGTAACAAAACAGAAAGCACTTGGACAAATCTAAACAAGCATTGATCAGCTGAAACAGTAACTGCAGCGTCCAACTTGTAGGGTTAAAAAGAGCAATGGAAAAAATAAAATATTGGGTAGCTATTATGTACCATTGGGAAGAAGAATGAGTAGAGCTAAAGCATTTTAAGATTCTTATATTTGCAGGGAATGTAGAAATAGTTCTTAAATTTATACTTTATTAAGTAAAATATGCATTTTAAAATTTCCCAACAAATGTCTAGGAAAGTAGATAGGGAATGTGTAACAGAACTGATAAAAAGAAGAAAACAGAATGATGAAAAATCTTAGCCATTTCATGAGTCAAAAAAAGAAAAAGAAAAAAGACAGAAGGAAAAGGAAAGACAGAACAAAAACACAGGATCAAGAGAAAATGAGGAAAACAGAATAGTAGAAAGAAATTCAAACACATTCTCATCTGCAATTACAATAAAATTGAATATTCAAAACAATTCAGTTAAAATGCTACAGGCATCCAGTTGCATTTTTTAAAATCCAGCTATCATGGCCATTCCTAGGTATAAGCCCAAGATGACTAATGTGAATACCTGCATACCCATGTTCATTTCTGCCCAATTCACAATAGTTATGCTATCGAAATAGCTAGATGCCAATCTATTGATAAATGAAAAAGGAAATGTGATGCATGTACACAATGGAGTATTATTCAGTCAGTAAAAGGAAAAAAATCATGTCATTTGGAGGAAAATGAATAAAACTGGAATTTACCATGTTTACCAAAATAAGCCAGACCCAGAAAGAAAAATATTACATAGTTTCACTCATATGTGAAATCTAAAAAAGAAAGGAAAAAAAAAAGACAATGTGGAAGTAGAAAAGAGACTTAGAGAAACAAAAGGGGTGGGAGGGAAGAAGCAAGGAGAAAATGAGTGGTAGAAATGAGCAAAGTAGGTTATATGCATATACAAATACACCAAAATAAAATCTATTATTCTGCACTACTAAAAATATGAAAAATCAAACTAACATAAAACTCAAGACAAAACTAATAGGAGAGAAATTCTGAGTATCAATTGATGAAATCTCATTTGGTTTTACAATTGAAGAATTTAATGGAAATTAAAGTGATATGATTAAACTAGACTCAAAAATCTCTTGGATTGTGCATAAAATGAGTATTGCAAAGTTGTTTTACAAACTTTTCAGAAGTATTTTCATTTAAGATAAAATTATGTAAACACATAAAGGAAATAGGTTGGCAGAGGTTTGTATTATTCTTTATGCCATGAGAGAAGACCGGATACAACCTCAGTTTGGCCCCTCTGAATCCAACTCCTGCATAAAGAATGCATCAAAATAAATGGTAGATATTATTGAAGATGAAATCATTTGGACCACATAAACGCTACACAGATGCAGAATCAAAATGTGTCATGAGAGATGTACCTGGGACAATTTTTCCTATTGAAAAATGTATAAAGGCCTAGGCTGATTTACAACCTGCCGTGGGGAAAATGAAGAGAGAAAAAGTAAAATCTAAATTAGCCCCCTTTACACCTCAGGGGACAAGGCGGTCTTTCTTGGATTTTTGTTGCTGTTGCTGCTGTTTTTGCTTTGTCGGTTTGGTTTGGTTTGGTTTGGTTTGGTTTGGTTTGGTTTGGTTTGGTTTGCCAGTTAATTTGATCATCGCAGGCTCCGAAGCTGCTCAAGCTGAGAGATGCATTTCAGCCCTGCAGGGATGAAAAGTCTTCCTTTGGGTGTCACCGTGCGTAACTTTCTTCTCGAAGTGAGACGTCACTAAACCGCCGGGCGTGGGCTTGAACTGCGGATCCCTCAGCCCCATCCTCAAGGTCACGGGGGTCGCGGGTGTGAGTTCATCGCGCCCCTCTGCAGAAGGCCTGCCAAGCATGCCCACGTGCCTGAGGCCAGAACCGATGCTCCGCCCTGCTCAGAATTAATCTTCGTGGCATTTATCAATACCCGTGGAAACATTTATTCTCAGAACACGGGGGGATTCGCTGCAACCGCTCAGACGGGAGCGGGGTGGGATTTTCACCCTCCGCGGACCTTGAAAGAGGCTGAGGGAGGTTCCGACAGGTCTCCGGGGTGCCCTGCTAAGAGGGGAGGAAAGGCCCAGGCTGAAGGGGAGCTGGGCACCTCGATGTAGCGCTTTCTCCTGTCCTGAGCGCGCTCGGGGCGCTGCACTGGCACTGGCTGAAAAGCAGATGCGCTTCGCGGAAGCAAAATGGAAAGGGAGATCACCTGTAAGGAGAGCCCGCTGTACTTTTTCATCCTTTCTCTTGAATGATGTCTGCAATTTAATTACGCACCCAGATAGGCTGCTGTCTAACTTGCAAGGCATTGCCCAACACGAAGGAATCCTTAAAAAACTTTAAAAAAAAAAAAAAGGGCCCACGAAGTACTCCCACTTTTCTCACGCTTCACGCAGGCGCGCGCAGAAGGACCTGTGTCAAACACCAGCAAAAATCTTGTGCATTTAGAAAGCATTTTGACAGATCGCCTCTCGCACTCCCCCGCACACAAACGCCACTTTATCTTCAGGACCCAGGAGCATTAAAGGTCTGCTCAGCGTTTCTGTCCCTGTAGGAAACCGTGAAATTCCACAGACACAATGCGGCTCCTATTTGGGAAAGGAAGACAAACTAAACGCATGAGACAATATATTATTTGTTTTTAGTGTTTCCTACACTCAAATTATTTGACTCCAGGC
Organism: Cuniculus paca; assembly: GCA_004365215.1. Taxonomy (NCBI): domain Eukaryota; kingdom Metazoa; phylum Chordata; class Mammalia; order Rodentia; family Cuniculidae; genus Cuniculus; species Cuniculus paca. The sequence continues at coordinate 1,978 of RJWT010016686.1, read as the reverse complement.
TGCAAGAAGCAGAGAGAGATAACCCCTACAAAACGACTCCGAAGCTTTCTAACTCTGACAAGTGCTTAAAAGACAGATGTAGGATGTCTGCTGGCCTTGATAAGAAACTGTGAAAGAAAGAACAGAGCCTTAGGAAGTGGAAAGGTACGCAAGGGTACTCATTACTCAAAGGAGAGAAATTATGATTCTAAAAGGCTTGCACTATGTGTGTAAGGAGAAGGCTAAAATTCTTTCATAAATATACATAGATTTGTCAAAGCAGCAATCTAAATATAATAATAGGACAAGTAAATGTGCTGCTTTTTAAGATTTTTGTCAAACTTAAAGTTATAAACCTACCTTCCTTTTATTAAATTTACTCCTTAATAATGTCAAAAATAATACAGCATGTTTGGAAACAGTTATGAAAATTTTCATTAGAGGCCTTCTTTTATTGAAAAGAACCCTTTCAAAACAGTCTTTAATTATACCGACGCTCTAAGGATTACACGCAGTATGGGTTTCAAAGCCTGTTTCTCTCTGAAGTGGGCAAGAGGCAACTCAAAATTTAATTGTCAAAGGTTCTTGGCATTCATTCTGACCTTTGTCAGTAATCCACTAAAAATATTTATCAAATGACTACTGTGAGTCAGGCGAGTGCTTGTGATAGAAGAACGGAAATGTCTCTCTCTCAGCGTCTCGGTCTCTCCTTCAGCCCTGTCAAGTGTTGAACTCCTGCCGCGACAGTGTTTATCGACTGCGCGGAGGGGAAAAACCAGCAGGATTCATCGATTCAGACCGCCCGGTCACACGATTAAATGTCTTTATTCCAAACATCTCTCTTAAGGTACTAGTCTATACCAAAGTTTTTATTGTTAACTGTAAGTATAATTCACATAGACCATAACTATCTCAAACTTCTAAAATTAACCTATAATGCTAGGCATTTTCTACATTATGTGATTGTATTAAAATTTTGAAAGATTTGTTTTTACAGTGATTCATTTGCTTCCATTGCTTTCTTTGTCGTTAAGACGCGTTACACTTAGATTACTTCTTTGAACATTATTAATATCAAAACTTATATGAATGCATGAATTGTATAACATTATTGCCTTAAACAAGAAAATACATCATTAAATATGGATATATCTAAATTTTAAATGTTTAAATTGCAAAGTTTTTTTTGAGGTTATGAGCAGGATATATTTATTGAGAGAAAGAAAGCTTCTGTCCAAGAGAGAGACAGAAAGGGTCCCGAGTGGGTTGCCTAAATTGCAATTCTTAAAATATTATTTTAATATCTAACTTTAAAGGTTAAGCTTATTTATAATTTTAAACTACTAAGTTTGTAAGAGCAAATTATCAACACGAGTTAATCTTTATTTTCAAAAGTTTTAACTATTTCATTTAAATTTATTAAAACTTAAAACTAAATATCAAATTAGTTTCTATACTAAAATGGTATAAGATATATAAAATTACACTCCAAATTGAAGGTTTTAAAATGTTAACCCAGCTATCAGATTATTAGTTCACTAACAGGGAAATGCATTTTAATATTAATGTGTTCTAGTCACATGTGTTTAATTTTAAAGTTTTTAACCAGAAATGGAATCCTAGAAAATTAGGGTAGATTTGAGTATTACAGTTGACTTTTAAATTCTTTTTTTTTTTAAGCACATAAGGGAAATATTCAAACAATAGATTTCCAGTATAAGAACTTTTATACTACTATGGCGGTTTTATCCTATTTACTCAAGTTTTTCTGATGCACTCATTTTTCCAAACTATAAGAAGTTCGGCATGTGTGATTTGGATGAGTAGAGCCCCAGAGTCATCCCTGTAGGATTTGGGAAAGGAGAGAATAGGCCGCGCAGTGAACTCAAGTTCCACGTTGGCAGGAAATATCTTTCCACTGAGGTTCCTGTTTCAGGAAGAACTCTTTGATATTGAATGCATGGAAGAGAAATTCCACAGTTCAAACCAATTTTTTTTT
>RJWT010016685.1:0-19727 GCA_004365215.1 Cuniculus paca | reverse complement strand
GCAAAGGGATAGTCAGTTCAGTCATGAGGCAGAATTCGATCACAACATAATGGAAGTCGGAGCAGGAAGTTACTTGGGGGTTGATCCATCCTGTGCACCAGGAGCAGCCACACGCAAACTTTTCAGTGTAGCATTGAGCAGGTGTGAAGCACTGTGCCTTCCCAGACTGCACAGTAGTACACGCCAGAATCGCTTTCTTCCACATTCCGTACTATGAATTTACTACTCTTTCCCGTGCCTACGTAGGCATCATATTTCCCTGATCTAAGTCCCGGATCGAACACAGCTTTGGATTTGGAGAAGTCATAATAGAGAAGACGTCGTGGGACCTGCCCCTCTCGAAACTGGTACCAGTGGATGTAGCTGCTTGCTGTTTGGATAGTGCAAGTGATTTCCACGTATGACCCACGTGGCCTGGTCATCACAGTCATTCCCTCTTCCACGTTGGAAGATGTTTGACTGCCTGCTGTGGAAACATCACAAAATAATAGAGAAGAGTTAATATCATTCTTTGGAATGGCTGGGGGAAAATACCTCAAGAGCAACTAAGCCACTCACTCACCAGGAGGCAGGACAGCTAGAAACAGAGACACAGCCCACAGCATCGCTGCTCCTCCTGGGCCTTCCCAGGAGAGGGAACAGATGAGTTCTCCAAACTCAAATCCTACTCACATGAAGAGATCCCCAAAACAATGAAGTGGCCCTGGTCTTCCTGAGCAAGAGGCAGGGGTAATATCTGAGGGTCTGAGAAGACAGCCCAGTTGGTGACCAGGAGGGGCGGTGCTTGGGAGGAGCCCAGGCCCCTCTGCCCTTCGGCGCTCCTGCAGCGCCCCCTTGTGGCCTCCGGGGGCAAGCCTTCTCCAGAGGAAGAGAAGCCAGAACTGAGCGCTCTGGACTGGGGCTGAGTGTGAATCCGGATAGCACAAGTCTGTCCCTTGTGGGAATGGTGACTTCCCTGCAGTTCAGCTCCCTTGTGAATCCTGCCGCCATGCTCTTGTCCTGAGATGAAAGCTCTTCATTACTAACCTGAAACACCTTCACTTATGTCTGCGTGTCGACTTAGGCAACCAGCAACAGAGACTCTGATAATTCCTGACTCCGCTTTACTAAGAGAAATAGGATCGACGAGGTTGGCCACATGAGACACTGGCCAAAGGGAAAGTGACATATGCAAACGTGCCCAAATCAATTTTGGGGAGAGTTATCTTCATCAAGTCAAAATGGTCCTCAGATAGGCCAGCAAGATTTAGTTTTGAAAAACTGTAAGATGTCACTCCAGGAAATATTCTCCCCATACTTAATGTTTGTCCAAAATACAAATGGACCTGCACATGCTGTGTTAATTTTTCCACGTCTTTTTATTAGTGCCTACTGGTTGTAGAGATTAGTGGATTTCATTTTGGCAGATTTATACATGTATATTAAATTTTTCCATCGTTTTCACCAATTGTACTACTCTCTGTTTCCTGATGTTTCCCCCTAGTTTCACATTTGGTGAGGGGGTGAATGCATAGACCATGTTGCCATCACTTCCATCTCCCACTGCCCTATACCCTCAGAAATTGTACTGACTTCTGCATTTCATTTGGATTCACTGACAGAAAGACAGATGATCAAACTTGTATAACAAAACAGTGATAGCCTTAAAGGTGATTATTCAGATTTTCTCTCACTACACTTCTTAATAAGTTAAGCATATGATTAAAAAGTCATAATGAATTGTGGAGAAATGGTCTCTGACAGTCACAGTTTTGACCTCTCTCAGGTAATTCATCTTTTACTGCAGTGACCTCTGGGAAGTCAGATAGGTGAGGAATGTGGGCTGTTTATCCTCTGCCCTCAGGAACCATGTATTCAGGGGCAGGGGGCAAACACAGGAGCAGGCAGAGAGCAGAGGCCCAGGCCACGTGCAGCAGGGTCTCACAGGTCCTCACGCAGTGTTATCTGGACCCAGGAAGATTCTGCCTAGGACAGAGACTCATGGTTTGACAATGAGGGAGAATTGTTCTCACACTAGAGTGTGACAAAACAAAATGTCAAAAACATTTATACAAAATGTCAAAAAAAATTCCAAACAAACAACCAAAATGTCAAATAGGAAGCTACCTCCACCAGGGTATGAAGCTAAGCACTGAAAAGAAACTAACACTGGCACCAGAGGAGAAGGATTTGTGGGACACAAAGGAAAATCCAGAAAGATTCACAGGTGAGTGACTTTAACATAGGGCAAAGCTGTACATTCAGAGCAGCCAGGCTGGATTAAGTATTCAATAAATTCTTCCCCAGCAATTGACTCACCATAGGTGAACAAATACTTTTGAATCAACTCTTTATCACTTGAAAATAGCACGTAGATGGAATAAAACTGTAAGCACAAAGTATTTAAATTTATCATTCATAAATCACATATAAATTACATGTGAGATATACCATCAAGAACAAGGGCTGTATGAAAACACTGGTAGCTTTTATCAAAAAAAATGCAAATTTCGAGTCACTAAAAGGTTCAAAAAAGAGATAATGAGGTAGCATATTTTTTACACATTGGCTGTATGGCTAATAGCTCTAAAATGGTGTTTGAGACCTCCTGTAAACTAATAAAAGATAAATATTCCAATAGATAACTGGGCAATGAGTATAAAGGGGATATTCATTCAACAGGAAATATAAATCATCATCACATTTGTGAAATTGCATTAAACATCATTGTAGATAAGAAAATGAAAGTCAAAGGGCTGGGGATCTAGCTCAGCGGTCTAAGCGCCTGCCCAGCAAGCGCAAGCTCGTGAGTTCAATCCCCGGTGCCACAAAAAAAAAAAAAAAAAAGAAAAAAGAAAAGAAAATGAAAGTCGAATTAACACACTTCAGTTTAAGATCACAGTGCTGGGTTAGACTCCCTACCACTTCATATTTTATACCGTTGGCAAAATCAGTTCATCCCATCAACCTTAGTTTCTCGTCTGTTAAGCTCAGTGGTACTCGAACCCTCAAGCAGTATTTGTAAGGATAAACAAGATAACATATCTAGAATACGCAGCACAGTAACTATCAGGGAGAGACAACCTGCATTTGTCATTTTTTACTAATATTTCTAACAAAATAATCGTTATATACCAATTTCAGATGTCTCAGTGATACACCCAAAATAATAAATCAGCAAAAACATAAATAGCATGAATTGTATGAATTTCTGTATTTATAATCTTGAAGTGTGTGCATTATTTTAATTAAAGCATGAAATCTAATTGTAGAAAATACAAGAATGATTAAAATTTGTAAAACTGAATACCTAGGATCCAGAATACAAACACCAAATTTAAATAAATATGTATAATGTATTCTCCATATGTAGTGTGGGAAAGATTTATTACTACCAAACTGAATAACATGTTTGAATAAATAAAAGCAAAGTAAAAATATTTTTTTAACTAATTACAATTTTGTTAGTGTAAGTGAGGAATAATGTAAAACAATGTAGTACAGAGTCTAAAAAATCTCTAAAAGCATCCTGTCTATAATTATGACTTTGGGTACATGTAGAGGTTTTCATTGTATAAACAAATACAAATTAAAATAGAAAATCAGTTTCAAAAATTAAAAAAATACAAACTAAAAACAAAGGAAGCTATTTATCCATCAAAGGCAGCATAGAGTATAATTACTTCAAAACATTAGTTTACTTGTCAAACTGAAGACCAAAAAAGAAGAAAGAAAGAAAGAAAGAAAGAAAGAAAGAAAGAAAGAAAGAAAGAAAGAAAGACAGACTTAAATGGTGTCTGATGGACTGAGTATTTTCAGCAGGATTTAGGTATTGTTTATTTTCGTCTTTTGGTTGATACCACTAGGAGCCGAGATTTTAATGCAAGATAAAACAAAACAAATACATAATCTAAAAAACTTAGTAACCCCCTTTGGATCTATACTTTAAGTCAAGTGTTTATTTTTTTAAAGTTTATTTTTAGGCCACCTACAGTAAAATGTAGAATGCAACAACAATTCAGACATCATGAGCACTCCTGGCGTCTACACTGAGGTATCTGAAATCCCCTTCTTCCTAAACTGCTAGGGCTCGGATGAGCAGTGACTGACTGAAAGACAGGTGTGGTATCTACCTGATAATAAAGAAGCCATTGGGAAGAGCTGAGGCAAAATACTAATGCTGACTGTACTGGCTTTCGCTGTACCTAGGTAGGACATGGAAAGCAACAGACACTTACACAAACATTTTAAGGAATATAAATATTTACTCACAAAATTGAATGATAAAAGCAAAGGTATCTCATTCTGAAAATAGAGATAAGAATATTAAGTGGACATTTACCTTGCTGCTTTTGTAGATTCTATATTTCAGGGTACCAGTCCTTAAGAAGAAAAGTTCTTTAGGAAATTATTATACTGCTAAATGTATGAAAAGCATTAAAATTAGGAAACTATCATTGCACAACTCCTTCTGCCACCATCAAGGGTTGATTTCTAGGTCACTCACACACACTGGCTCTAGTTCCCGTTGCACGATTCTATTTCTGTCTGTCCACTGCTTTCTGTCACTTATATGCCTCTATCGCGCTATCTCTGTATCTACTTTTCCTTTTATTCTCTATTTCCTATTGTTATACATGTTTTTCTGTTGCTTGGTCTGAATCTCCTTTTCCAACTTTCATTGTCCTTTTTTGTCTCTCTGGATCTCACTGCCATCTCTTCTTGTCAGTCTTTAGGTTTCTCTCTCTCTCTCCCTCTCCCTCTCTCCATCTCTATCTCTATCTCTCTCCGTGTGTGTGTGTGTCTGTGTGTGTGTGTGTGTCTGTGTGTGTGTTAGAGAATTTTCTGGTCCTCCATGTGCTGAGACATTTTGGATTCCATCCTCAAAGATGTCATCTCAAACATAGTCTCCTGGGTTGAGAGTTGTATTGAGTACTAACTAAGCACATGGATGAGACCTAAACTGAAAGTCAGGGTGTCCATTTAACCTCCACAAGGTACGTTCCCAGTAGGAGGTGGCCAGTCCTTTTAGGAAGAAACTAAGTCTCACTCAGAACCTGGCTGTCTGAGTACAGACCAAACAGAATGTTGCATGTGATTCCAATGTGCCAATAAGCCATTCTGTAGACCCCAAAAGTGATTATCTCAGTGCTGCGTATACAGTACTTCCTTTCAGGGTGGATCATGGTGGTGTCATTTCATTTCCCTGATAGCTTTCAAGACCAACCCTCTGATTGACTCCAATCACCCTATGATCTGTTGTTAATGTCCTCTATTAAACCTCTTTCATATTCTCCCTGAAGTCATTGCTTCCTGTTAAAGGGACTTCAAATTATTCACTTGATGGCTTAAAATCACACATCTGGGCTCCGAATTCCACATTTCTGGGCTCCTGAAGCGCATCACTGTTGCTGACAACCATGGCTACCTATGCTAATGCATGCAGAGCATGGTGCCACTAATTGGCACTAAGAACATGAAACCAAGTAACACCTGTACCTGTACATCAAATACCCAAGAAAAACAATGCATGTTCTAGGTGATCTCGAGCAACAGACATTCTTTGCTGCTCTTTCCTCCAGCACGGTGTTGAGGCAGTGACAAGAGGAACAGTGTCTACCCAGTCACTGATATCAGATTCCAACTGTCACAGCAGTTAATGTCCTTCCTGTGTCCCATGCAGGGTGCCCAGTCACCCACACTGGAGAAAGGAAGGTTGATGGCAGTTGCACGTGTGTGGAGATGGGTATTGTTTTGCATTCATTAGCTATGACCTTTTGAAAGTGAGCACGTTGGCTACGGTTTCACGGGCTTTGGTTTCCCTTCTAACACCTTCACCAGCCCTTGCGTTGTCCCAACCGGTAGGGGCTGGTTTGACTGTGAGCCGCTTCCAAGAATCAACCACATTTAAGAGAGCACAGAAATAGAACAAGCTTGAGAAAGCGAAGCCTCAACATTCACTGCAACGCCACCTTTTACCTACTGTGTCCTCTCCTCCCAGGCCTCTGCTCTGCTCTAACTTGTAGAAGTTCAGGGCAGCCCAACGAAGATGGGGAAGGAAGGTGATGAGAGATCTAAATCCCCAGGGGACTCAGTCCTGGGCTGGCCTGTGGCATCAGCCCTGCAAAGCTCTGGGTGATGTGATCATTTCATGTCTGGTGCTGTGCATTTGTAGTACAGAAATAGCTCCACTCTGCATAGAGGGCAGGAATTAATCCATGGAGGTCTGATTAGTTCAGAAGAACCAAGGAGTGGATCTCAATGAAATTTGCCATTTCTTCAGCCTGGTTGGTCTTGTTTTGTTACAAATAAGAATCTTTAGTTAGTTCCACAAGTAGGTGTTTTACAGAAACTGAATGTAATGTCAACAAAGAAAACTTTTCTAATGTGAAGACATCATTTTAATAAAATACATAAAAATTCTTTTTATTTTAAAGGATTCATTTAAAAAGTAGGAAATTAGACATTAATTTAACAACCATCTCCCTTATTTTGAGCATTTTTGCTTTATAACTTTGCCTGCAGAAATACATGGACACACTGGAAGTGAGTGTCATAATTGTTCACATTATTACTCAATGCTCAACAAACATTTAAAGGCATGAGGAGATGTTGTAAACAGCAATAAATAGATGTTAACCATACAAAAAGATGTTTATCTTCCCACTAAGAAGAGGAAAGCAAGTTAGTCCACAACGAGATACTAAATTAAACCACAGAGTTGCTGTTTTTCACTTGTTAGATTTGTGTAATGATGAGGTTTGAGGACCTGTTCACTAAGATTCACACACAGTGGTTGGAAAGTACTCTTTGGGGAGCAAAGCGGTATTTTGTTGCTAGCTAACAATGCACAAGTTAAAAATGACATAAAACTCATCATGTATTTTGGTATTTGTATAGCAAGAAATTATAGAGAAATAAACCAAAGATATTTTAGAGGTTCCTGATAAACTGCAGTATTTTATGTTCAGTAGCAAAATACCTTGTAGGTCTCTAATTATTCTTGTATGTTGATGCTAAAAGAGCTCCTGAATTTATAAATGCATGTAGTACATTATCTTTGTGTAAGAAGGTGAGATGAGAATATACACATACTTATTCCATTTGTATAGTTATGACAATTACAATGTTTTAATTTTTGTACCATATTTCATCAACCAACCTCAGAAATTTTAGTAATATGTTGTGCATATTACATTTCAACACCATGTCCTCACTATTTTCCATTTTTAAAGTATTTACATTTTGGGAAATTGCATATGAACGTAATGGTCACATATTTTATTTTATTTTTTCTTATTAGTCATTTAAGTTAATTTGCTATAGTGAGTGAACATCCTTTTACACCATCTGAGTACCTATTTTTTCTCTCTATGCAAACTAGTGAGAGTTCTGTCCAGGTGGAGCATGTCCTATACCTGGGCAGTGTGCTGTCTGCGATGGCTCCTGGTGACTCTCCATCTGAAATAGCTTGGCTAGAAGACAGGAGCTCTTTCAGTCACCTGGTGGTTTCAAGACTGGTTGTGCTTTAGAATCAATGAAAGAGCATCTTTCAATTGCTAGAGCTGATGTGTGATAAAGTCCAGGTCTCATTCACTCTCAGTAGCTACCAGGAGAAGGGGAAAAGCCATTGGTATAATAGAGAGAGCAGCAGGTCTTATATTAGATAGACCTGGAGTCCTCTGGGCTCTGGGGCTTACTCTGTGCTTCATGTTAGCCATATTTGCCACTGTGGCTTACTGGTTATTCATAATTGGGCATATTCACCATTGGGAATTAGTCTGTTTGGCACTGGGCATTCTTAACCTGGGACTTAATTCTGTGCTTGACATCGAGTCTTTAAGATCTGGTTGTTACAGTGACATGAATGTAAAGAGCAATAGAAATAATGCAACTAACTTGCAAAAGTCTTGACACACAGAAGTGGTTGATATTTGTTGGCATTCAAACAATACAAACAAACAAAAAAACATGTTAATGAATCATGGCTCATGAAATGTTGAGTTTCTAAAATTCCGCCTGAATAACATCTTTGGCTGTGAGATTGACAAAAACAAACAAAAATCAAAAACCTTCAAACATTGAAGTCTACTATGAAGAGTTGCAAAAGAATAAAAAGAACATACAGTGGGGAATTTTTGTGAAATGCTGCCTGAAATTGTTCAGTTTTTATAGTTATAAACATGGATTTTCTTTAATAGGTTTTTTTTTGTTATAGTTGAGCATGTAGAGTCATTTAACTCCATAATGACGCTGAGACATATGAGTCTTCATGTAGAATTGGATGAATATTTGCACATTTTCCCAGGAACACCTGTCCATGCAGTTGGGTGGTCTGGTATTTATTTCACCTAAACATGTGGCAGAGAGTTGAGTCATAGTAACCTCGTTGGTGGGCAGGAGGTCAGTGTTAAAAAGTCTTTCCAACCAGAAAAGTTATGTAGCAGGTTTACCTATAGCATCTAATTAGTAGCATTGGAGCCAGGAGAAGAAATTCAGACAGATAACAGACTGATTCTCTTCACCAGCTCTGAGCCTACTGAGGAAGGAGACCTCCCTTAAGCATAACCTTTTTCTACTTTAGGAGAAAATAATGTGTAAGGCAGGGGCAGAGCTTCTACAGCCAGGCTGCTTAAATTCAAATCCCAGCACTAGTTTTTATTAGCTGTGCAGCTGTGGGAATTCCTCAGCTCAGCTTTTCCCCCATAGAACAGAGACATTATACAGGACTCAGAGTGTGTTTGTGACACTTGAATGAGTTAGCACATACTTGTGCCAGGATCTGGCACACAGTAAACACTACATGGGTGATTGCTATTAGAACATCATTAGGGAGTCAATCACTAGATGTACATGTTGCCTAAGAGTCTGAAATTATTTTGTTGGGTCACTTTCTTCTAAGGATGATTTAAGTGGCTTCATTAGTACACTAGGTAGCACATCTGTCTCATAAAGATGGCTTAACTGAGGTAATGCAGCAGGAAACAATACACGAAACTAATAAGTTGTCTAGCATTTCAAAGGGTAGGAGAAAGGACTTTGAATTTTTCATAAAGAAAATGAAAGTTTGAGGAGATACTGAGTTAAGCTCACCCTGATTTAAACATCACAGTGTATGCTTGCATCAAATCATCAGATGAAGCTCCATAAAAATGAATAAAATTTACATCTCATTCCAAAAAGTAAAAGGAACAAATGATAAAAGTCATTATAGGCAAATTAAGTAGCCCAGGGTTCTACCTTGCTGTGAAATGTGGCTTCTGGTGCCAGACCACACTCCCATAACAGTGGTCTGCCTGTATTGGGCAGCTGTGCTGTGGTAGGTAAGTCATGGTCCAAGAAGAATTCATAAACCACTTCCTGTTTCAAAGACACACCTGACTTCTTTAGAATTTCCCTTATGCTTATTTGAAGGCTTTTGAGACTATTCAGAATATGGAAGCAGATGAATGTTGAACATTATGCACATCATTATGTATTCCATTTCCTACATGCATGAGGCTCACTGACAACCTCTTCCTTGTCCCCAGTGGGTAGTTACAGGTCACTTACATAGACCATATCAATCAATGTTTACTAGAGAAGCAGATATAGTACAAGATGTACAAATACATACAAGAATTTACAAGACTGGTTTATAATGGCCATCCACAGAGTTGGATGTGGGAGAGTGCAGAGGGTCTGTCTGCACAGTGGAGACTGAAGGATTCAGTCGAAAATTTGGAGCTCACTGCAGTGTCCTGTGTGAGCATGTATCAGAAGCCTGATGGATCGGACATGCTAGAAGGCTGAAGGTCTGTGCCAGAAGTTTAAGAATGTCTGCTGGAGGCCAGGAGATGATTCCAAAATGAAGGCGAAGACTGGAGCTCCTTCAAAGAAATAGAAGCAGATTTGTCCTTCTTCATTTCCCCTTTATACCATGCAAAGACAAACTGCCCTCAGGTGGGTCTTCCATACCCTAGAGTGTGGAATAGCTGAGCCAAGTTAGTTGAGCTTCTCTTTTTGAAGTTGATAAAATCTATGAACTATCACACTAACACCCAATAAGGAAGGTAAAATTTATAGACTGCTTATAATGAGGGGAACCATTACAGTGATTCCAAAGTAAATCAGTTTTAAACAAAAAGGGAAGGTAAATAAAATTAATGACAAACCATTGGCCACATGTGTATATGTAGAGAAAAAAAACTGGTAATGAAATGATAAATCCTTAAAGAATTTTTCTCTGACTCACTAGAGATTGCCTTTAGTAAGTAGGCAGTGCATTATTTTGGTTTGGTTTTGTTTTTTCTAGTTAGGAATGATTGAAAGAAAGACATGCTGTTTTATCAATTATGTGTGTAAACACGACAGATAATATGGATTCAGAGAAAAATGGCTTTAAATTATGATTATTTCATAAAAACTACCAATGTAAGGAGTATTTTTCAGTGGATGATTTTACCTTTATTGAGGCCTCTTAAAAGGTCAGGGATTACCTGGTCCAATAGAAACTGAGGGCCTATTTCATCTCACCCATCCTCTCTTACAAACATAACACTAGAGATCATCATTGGTACTCTTCTGGAGCTGTGGATGTAGTATCTGTGATTTCTACAGTAGACATGACCACATTCCAGGGCTGTTGAAAAATTGCCTGTGTGAAAGAGTAACTCATCTACCCAAGCCCTGGAGTGAGGGTTTGCTAATTTCAATTAGTAGGAAGAAATTAAGGAAGAGGAATTGCAGACATCTGAGGTCAGCCAGATACTAAATTTCAAACCAAGATTGAAACTCAGGAATCTACCAATTCTGCCAGGACCACCAAGGACAAGATTCAGCTTACAACTCAACTCAATTAACAACTTCTGTTGAATTACCTAGAACCTCATTAATATTAAATAGCAGGTTCATTTTTTTAAAAATGTAGTCTCATTGGGAAAAAAGTGTTGTGGTAGCAAGGTTATAGAATTTCTTTCTGTTCAACATGTTTCTGAAGTGGGACTTAAAAGACAATCCCCTTCGAGCTCCCCCACCTCCTCCCCTGTAGGTATAACTTCTTGTTCTGGTACTGATAATATTAGCAACTATGTCCTGTGAACAGAGTTTATGTGTCATCTTGTTCTCACAAGATTCATAAGGTTCTGTCTTCTTTCAAGGCTAAGTTATTATAGCTGTTGGTTACTTGGTCTTGCCTCTGTAACCCTCTCTTGCCCCACCCCCAGTTTCTAAAGACCAGCTCCCAAAGCCAAATACATAAAACTAGATCGTTTCCCCTTTTCTGACATGGAGTATTTGGACATGAGTTCAGCTGGGTCCTGAAAGGGTGCAAGTTGGTCTCTAACAATTTGAGGGACAGGCCTGTCCTAAAATCCTAGAAATAAATCCTCTTTTCTCCCCATTGGTCTCTCTGATATCTTGGACTCTGCAACGTTTCTGGTGACCACAAAGGGACCAGAGATGACCAGGCTGTCTCCTTTGCCTGTAGGCCTGAAAGGGCGCAAGCCCTGGGAGTCATGAGACCTCTGTAGCTACTAGGGGAAACTTCAGTTAGAAGAGGAAATTGGCCTTCCCACAGCCCAGAGACATCTTCCCTGTCAGCACAAATGGAATCTGAGGGGATTTAAGACAATTCTGAAACAACAGTGTGCTACAGGACTGTGGTAAGCTTTTGAGAGCCCAAGGGGGAAAAATCCTTCTTGTTAGGACAGAAAGGGAGCCTGATCACCTCCCAGTGAGTACCTCGTAATTTGATGTGAATTGGGTCAGATGAAACCTACAACCCCAAGTAGAAAGCAGGGGAGGTCCCTAGTGAGAGCTGGTCTCTAACAATTTGAGGGACAGGCCTGTCCTGAGAGCAACTCCCAGGCAACTCTCAAACTGTTCATGGGACAGTCTTGCTCCAAGAGTGCCAAGTGGACTGCAGGAGTGACCCACAGCAAGAAAAGTTCTCAGAGAATGTATGATTTGAAAAGTGCTCACAAGGGGAGGGACTAGAGAATCTGACACCTGGATGAAAACAACTGGCAAAGGGGAGACATTGTGTGTGTGTGTGTGTGTGTGTGTGTGTGTGTGTGTGTGTGTGAATGAAATGAAGTGTAAGAATCAAAGATCACCTGGAGTCACCTGAGGACTGGGGAAAGAGGTGGTCTAATCAGTTTGCAAGAGAAACTAACTTAATAAATGCATTGCACTATAACAAACAGACATAAAAATCTGATTAGCTTTAGTGTGCCAGGTGTGCCAGGATATAAAGGCAGGGCACAATAGGCAGGATGATAGAGAAAAAAAGGAGCATTGTTTGCCAATGATGAGAACAACCACCCCGGACAGGGACCAATACTTAAAAAAAAAAGCCTGACCCAACTGGGAAGGAGGTACAAGGCCAAGAAACAGGCCTAGCTCTGCCTGCCAAGATGGGAGAGATGAAACAGGGTTTGTATTTTCATTTCAAGGTAAGCATAGAACCACACAGATTCCAGGGTCTTCTCCTGGCTTTGGGAGCCCCAAACCCATCTCTTGGGGCTGAATGACCAAAGTCCTGTTGCATTTAGAGGAGATATCAAATTACACATTTTAGTTAATTGATAAATGTATGTTTGGTTAGCAGTTTGAGCTGATGTACATAAAATATTTCTTGTGTATTACAAATTCTTAAATTGAAATTACACGGTCAATTTGTTCTTTTCTTTGCTCTCTGTTGGTTTAAGATAAGAACACTGATTCAAAGTTACTCTGATGTCTATTGGCAGTAGGTCAAATTTACAAAGTAACAATCTGAGAAAGAAAAAAAAGGAGAGAAAATAAAGAGCACTTTAAAGTCCAAGGAGTTGCAGTCAAGATGGTTGTAAAAGGTTTCAAGTAAGTGAGAAAAAAATAAGAAGGCTACAAATATAAAAGATATACTTTTGAAATGAGGAAATTTCCTGTCTATTATTTCAATTTTGTATGTGTTTGTGTGTGTGTCTTATCTGTCAGAAGACACATGGAAAAGATAGTCAATGTTTAATAAAAACTAAACCTATCATAGGATCATTCTGTGCCATGTGAAATGCTTCTTGGGGCATTGTCTTACTTAAATTCCACATATCACCTGAGTGAGATGTGTTCTGGACACCTCCCATGAAGACTAAGGGGAAGAAAAGCTTAAACACTGTAGTAGGAAGTCTTCTAACATCTTAATTATTCTTAGAAAATGACATTTTTTTTTGTGCATGGGACTGAGCATTTTAGCACAATTCTTCTGATGATAGAAATAAATGCTAAGTCACATTTCTACTTCTCTGAGTAGAATGTAGCAGAAGTTCTATTTATTTATGATGAGCCATGAAATTTTATGAATTTTAGTAAGTCCTCCAGTGCATTCTGCAACATTCAGGCTCTAGCTTTTCTCCTTGTAGTCAAACAATTTTAACAGCTAACTTGATCAGGAGGAAGAATGTTACATCGTGAGATAAAGTCAGACAAACACTAAACCTTACCATTGCTATCTTTCAAAATGGTTCTTCTGGGATTAATTCTGGTAACAACTTAAAAAATAAGAGAATATTGACTGTTATTTAAAAGTGTATTGATTATGCATATATTTTGATATGTATAAATAAATATGCACACTTTGCAGCCATAGAAACAGGAAGACAGTCCGTTTTAAAATTTTCTTATTGTTTTTGCAGTACTGCAAATAGAACCTAGGGCCACTTACACATTAAGCAGGCACTTTGCCACTGAGCCACATTTACAACCCAAGGTAAATATTTAAAATATGAGCCCTGCAACTCCAAATATAGTTGTTCTTACTCTACATAATTCAGTGAATTTCAATCTTCCACTAAGTTTAATCACAAGAAAATATTGAACTGTATGAAGGCCAAAAAAATTTTTTTAATCAAAACTGAATTGCTATACCAAAGATCATGTGATTTTCTTTGGTACTCATAACTCCTAGCACAGGTTGTGCCACAAAGGAGGCAAGCCGCCAATGTACACTTGTACAAACACAAACAGAAGATTGGCTACATCACAAGATTTAGCATGCTCTGCTCGCATGAAATGTTTGGTGCATCCAACCTGATTCTGTCCATTTCTAGAGTTGACAACAAAAATCACATGCATTTCAAGAAGTCTAATTCAGATAAATCTCTCATCTGAGGAGAATAAAACTGTAATATCTTTCCAAATCATGCATGTATATAATGACCTGTTTCATGTATATGATTTTTCTGGAGGTGAGATGTTTGTCGATATAAGAACATTAATATTTGTAAAAGCTAGAACCTAGTCAGTGATCATTGCTGTGTTAGGCATTGTGGAAGGTAGCTTTCAGTCTATTCTGGAACACTGAGATCTTCTAGCTTTTCTACTGGCAGCCAGAGAAGTGCAAAAGTTAAAACAACTCGGAGAAAAGCAAATGCTACAGTATGATACTAATTAAAACGTACACTGACACTTGCCATTTTCATTGTTCAAACTGGCTTCTCTGGGATTAACAGTGATGACAACTACAAAGAATGAGAGCAAGTAACATTTATTCCTGCCATTACATGACAGCATGAATGTGTGTTTACACGCACACATATGTAATTACGTACAATCTGTCAACAGAGATACAGAAGAGGCAGATTCTAAACATGTAAGTCCTACAATTCCATAAATAATTGGTCACTGGTAAATTTTGCCAGAGTTGCTTGTGTCATGTTTATACATAAGAATCTACACTTAAATATTTTATGGAGATATCAATTAAACAGATTATTGTTTCAATTTGGCAGATTCATGACATACTTAAATCATTTTAACCACTCACTTCTCCCTTGCCCTTCCTGCCAAACTTCCCCTTTCTCCCATCCTCTTCTCTAACACTCATTCTTCTGTTTTCACGTTCTCTCTGAGTCTCTCAAGCATTTTACTTGGGTTTCCACAATACATAAAAAAAGCATGCAATATACGTACTGTTACTTCACTACACATGATGGTCTGCAGTTTCATTCATTTTATGGACAATCAAAGGACTTTTCTTTTTAGTTGTTGAATAATATTCCATTGTGTATGTACACAATCTGCCTTTATTCATTCTTCTGTTGACGAACAATTAAGCTAATTCCATAGCTTAGATATCGTGACTATTTCTGTAATAAACATGGTTATCTGTATACTATGCTGACTTTATTTTTTTCTTTTCAAAGGGAGTGGAAGAGTCAAGATGCTGAACTTCATGCAAGTTACATAATTTTTTTCATGGTAACTCTTGGGGAGTGACTGGGAAACTTTTAGAGATGAGCGCCCAAACTCTAACACAAAACTCACTGATTTGTTGCAGTGTCAACACTGTAATTAAATCTGAATACTGATGTGTTAGTTTAGAAGGAAAAAGCCATTCGTTAAACCCTTTTGTCTTAAAAGGAAAACAACACCTATGTCATATTTGCCACCACTGCTGTAGGGCAATACCAAAATTATATGATTTTTCTCTACACTACAGCACCTAGCCCACTGCTTACTACATGAATAGGTGATGTACAAATCCTTCTCCAATTAAAATTGTAGAAATCAAGTTGCTTTACAGACTTCAGCATCAACTGCTGAAGTGAAGTGTGGCATCCATGATGAATGCATCCTATCCTACAGTTCACATTTGAAGGAGCTTGATTCAGAGAAATTTCACACCTAAACAGAGGAAAGTAGACTTAACTTTCTAAATCAATCACATCTCCGTTATCCCTGGTTCCCAAACACTGGAGTTTTGGTTTTTGTGGACAGGAGGCATCTGTAATAATAAAATTAATACCTATTCAGTGATCATAGCTGCACCAGGTACTGATTTAAATGTTTCACCTGAACATTTTGTTTATATTCTCAATAATACTTGTGTGAGTTGTATTATAGATGACCTCATGCTTTAATGAAGAAATGAAATGTAAAGAGTACAGGTGATTGATTCACATAAGAGGATAGCATTGCCAGTGTCCAGAATGTAGTCTGAGGGATTAAAGGAGACAGGGCATTTGTACTTTGTTACAATATAAAATAGAAATACAGAGAAAATAATTTGCAGAGTGACCATTTTTCCACAGTTGCAAAGACTATTAAAATCTCCTAATACTTTCATTGTTTTCAGCAAATGGTTCTTTATGTTAAAGAAGTGCAATTCTCTCTGGGAATAAAAAGATAAACTGTGTCACATGGCAGGTTCTCTGAATAAAATAAAGTGAGACTTGCATTTATGATTAAAAAGCAAAAGTCGATAAAATTATATCATGGGTTCCCCAGTCATACAAATAATAAACACATGGATGAATGAAGGTCTTTAGTTAAAATATTTCGGGTAAGGGTCTCTCATTGTGTCTATCACACAGATGAGAAAACCAAGGCTCTGAGAAGTGTGGGCAACCAAGTCCATCCCACTGGAAGTTTTGGAAGAGTGGGATCCAAACCTAATCTTTCCGATTTTAGAGAATCTTTTTATTTTCCCTCAACCATCTAAGATAGTACTTTGACTTCCTTCTTAGCAACCTACTTACAAGCTTGAGAAACCTGTAAATGTCTTTTACAGCAGCCACTGCATTGTCACAGCAGCAAAGTAGGTGCTTGGTTGCCTCTTTTTTGGCTTACAGTGACCCCTATGAGATACATCTGCATCCCAGATGTGCTCCCCAGAGTCACTGCCAACTTTTTCCACTCACGCATTTATGTTCTTAAAGCACAGGACTGGTACTGGTTTTTTCCTCTATACACATTTTCATTAAGTCCTCCTTGTCTTTTCTTTTAGAAAGGATTATTGGAAAGTAGATTTATTGGAAAGTGAAAATTTTCCATGTTTTTACTTAAAAATCCATGTACTAAAGGAAACTTCCCTACCCTTTTCCCATCCTGTGCTGTTCTCCCAAGGTGATGGCACATGTTCTCTCTAACATGCATGCACCATTCAAACTTTAATATTAATCTATTTAGGGCTTTTTTTGTGTGTGGAGAAGTCAGAGATATTGTTATCTTTCCAGGAGATAATGCCAGTTCTAAAACAATCATATCTCTACAATTAAAAAATGCTGCACAGTATTTTAAATATCTACCTATCTTGGAGATTTTTGGAAGGATTTCTGTCTTTTTTTTTATTAATGACTCCCCATTAGCTTATTTCATCATTGTCTTTGTAGCAGGTATTAAGATCTTCTATGCCAAATGTCTGTTCACTATTTTTAAATAAATTTTTGCCATCATTTCACAATTATTCATCCTACCAAAAATTAAAATCAATTTACATAGTCCAGCTGTAACATCCATACTTCAGAGCAGAAAATCTCACAGTAAGCCTGGTTGAAATTGGTCGGTGTATATGAATTCAGAGGGCACTGGCCACTTTATGATAGCAGTTTCTTCCTCCTGTCCTATGTATACATCAGTTCTGGCAATTCCTTTTCCTGGCTCTGAGATGAGTAAGGCAAGATTACAGAATGACTTCTAAGAGATTTCTGCTCTTAACTTATTAGAGGACTAGAATTTTCCCAATTTTTAGTTTAAAAATGGTTCAGTAATTTCATAGGAGATAGAATTCTACAACTTTATTGCTATTATAGGACAAATAATATGCCATCACACAAGTTATTTTTCCAGTTGATACTGCCCTGATAATGAAGCTTGATGCCAAATGGTAAAATGTGGTTGGGTTGTAAACAGAGACATTGATTTGCATTTCTTAAATATGTTGGCACATTTGCATTTTCAGTACTATAGAGCTTCATTTTTGTCAGAAATGTATTCCCGGATTGCTAAGGAGAGGCCTGTGTGTATGCAAACAGAAAGCCTGGCCTTCGAAGTAATCTTTGAACAGTTTTACATTACTGAGCAAATGCAAATTAAGAAGGAGTAAAAGGAGATGTAAAAGGTGGTAAAGCAGAAAAAAAGAAACAGAAAAAGAAAGAAAGAAGAGAGAAAGAAAGAAAGACTAACTAGAGAATATGTTTCCTAGTAACTAAGAAAAGTAGGTGGTTACCCATCTCTTCTTTTACTCACCTATTCCCCTATTTGCCACCCCCCTTTTTTTCGGTGCCAGGAATCAAACTCAGGGCCTTAGGCTTACCAGGCAGGTGCTGTGTCACTGAGCTACATCCCCAGCGCTTCCTTTTCTTTTGATGCTGTAGTGTCAAACAGCCTATGAGTGAATTTACAAGGAAACTTACAGGTAATAAGAAGCCACAAACCCTAAATTCAAGGACTTTCCAAAAATCCAGAAGAGAGAGTTGCCAGGACAATTGCTGCTGGTCATCTCACAATGCCTGGGGAAAGGTTGAACTATAATGACATCGTGAACTCTGGGACTAGACAAACTGGAATTCTACATGTAAAATAAATATATAGTGAAACCTTGGGTTGCAAGTAACTTGTTCTGTGAGTGTTCTGCATGATGAGCAAATGTTTGTAATAAATTTTAATCTGATAAGTGAATGATGTCTTGCAATACCAGTAGTATGTGGCACTGAATGTCACACTGTCACAACTGAGCCCCCCCTTCCACTCAATTTCTAGGGACTCTTCTCCCAGCTTGATCCAGAGCACAATGGCCTTCTGGAGAGGACCCCAGAGAGCTTGCAACTTATGTGGACTCTTCTGTCTGGTCTTTGGGTAAAGGAGGGTTGATTGTAAAATGTTGTTATCTTGGTGTCTCCATATGAAAAGCAAGGAAGAGAAACCAGAGGTGTTAAAACAGGTAGCTGCTGAACACACAAACAATGGAAATGAAAGAAAGGAGTGACATTAACCTACAAACGCAAGCCAAAGACCCAAGTAAAATCATTGGGTTTGCCTTTCAAGTGACTAGTTAGAAGGGACCCCAAATAGGAGTATGACTAGGATACAGTGACTGGCCTGATGCTGAGAAGGAGGCACAGGGGAGAGGAAGGCTTGTTTCTGAGGCAGTGAAGGTTCTGCACGTTGAGATCTGTTATATAACTATTTCATCATGCTCTTGGGTAAAGCAACTCTAAGATACCAGAAGACGTCATTGCCAAGAAAGGTTGCAGCTCTTGACGAAGAAAGCATCAAAGACTAAGCCCTTGGAATTTAGCTGCCACCTCTCTCAGGGCACATGAGGAGGAGAAAAGCACCCTATGTACATGGTCTGGCCCCCTGCAAGGAGGCCTAGCAGAGGTGTGTGTTTGCACAGGTGACACCCACCTAGGAGTTTTTCCCTTTGGAGACAGCATAATACTTGACACAGTACATCCCAACAGGCACAATGCTAGACCCCTAAATCTTCCTTGGCCATGTGGTGTAGCCTGATGCTGAAGAATAAGTCCCTTGACTACTCCATGGCTTTGTACCTCTTCTCCCTAAGCCCTCTGTCATGCACAGCATCTCCATTGAAGGAAATGTGCAAAATTCCTGCTAAAGAATGCCCTGGTTTCTGTTGGTACCAGTGTATATACACATGATAATTCATAAAATTGGCTTTCATTTGGCATTCTACAAATGCTGTATTTCCTTTTTTTTTTTTAAGGGATATGCAGTATAAGTTGTGAGATGGCAATGTCTCCCATTGTATCAGAAAGGAAAACAAAGCAAACATTTGAAAATTTTCAAAACTGTGCAATCTTGAAAGTTTATTGAAACAGTGAACTTTTTTTTTTGGTACCAGAGATTGAACTCATGACCTCATGCTTGCCAGGCAGGTGCTTACACTGCTGAGCTAAATCCCTGAAACAGTGAACTTTTGTTCTGTATTCATGTAAATCTTGAGGTCTAGAGTTTACATGTTTTCAGAAAGAATTCAAGTTCCT
>RJWT010016684.1:0-19723 GCA_004365215.1 Cuniculus paca | reverse complement strand
GCTTCTAAACGCTAATAATCAAAGGCAGATTTGTTTGGGGCACACTATGACATTTATGTTTCTTTATTGTGGTGTGTGGAGTTTTAGGTATTATAGCAAGTGAGACACCAAAAATGAAGTTAATATGCTCTTGAAGTATATCTTAGTGATATATATCCCTAAGAACACCTAGTGGGTAAGTTCACCCTGAAGTTAATATCTGAAAATATAAGTTATATTTATAACCAAATCACATTTTATTGCAAGAGAAAAAAAGGGAAATGTTTTCACTGTTCCTGGCAATAATGTTATATTTTCCCTTCACTTTGGAGTTTTAGAGAAAAAAAAAATCAGTGTGTTAGCGAAAAGAAATTAAGTGGCTCCAGTGTGATATCTTCTTTGCAGTTTATTATTTTTTATTCCAAATTTCATTCTATGTGTGAGAATTCTGTGAACAACAGAAAGAAATGTAGAGAGATTCAATATACTTTCTTCCCTTAAGGAATTCGTTTAGTGATAAAATGGCTACTCTGTCAAGAATTATCATCATAAAAAGAGATATCAAAAGAATCACTTTCTCTTTTCCTTTTCCAGCAGATTATTTCTGCTGTCCTTTCATAAGATGCTCCTCTGACTGAAACAACCCTGCAAGGGAAAATTGCATTTCAGCTATTTATTATCTTAGTACGATGGCCTGGTTAACCTATTATGCTGAGCTGTTTAAATGTTTATAATAGGAATGTTAGATGTAAGCACCTGCACTTTCTGAAAAAAAAAAAAAAAAGCAAGCAGATTCTGGATTCTGAGGCATGTGAAGGAACATGAGCTGTATCAGTATAAGGAGAATACCATCAGTGATCACTCAATAATGTAGTCTTGAAAGAACTGAAACCAAGCTACCAGATGATTTGTTTTATACATGAGGTGATTATGCAACAGCGCTTTTAATTTGTACTTGTGAATTATTCCTTATCGCAGTATCCCTATTAACTGATTTTTCTTAAAAGTTTTATTTTGTCTGCTATTTATATCTCTGTGCCAGCCTTCTTTTGTTTACATTTGCTGACATGCCAAAATATCTCTTATTTTTAAGGGCTCTGTGAGTAATTTTTTAAGAAGTAACTCTTGGAAGTGGCACATAGCTGGGATTTTTAAAATCTAGTCTAAAGGATTGTACTGTATCAACTTACTCTACTGGCATGACTTTTTATTGGCAGAACTAGATTTTTTTTGCCCCTAATTTCAAGCTTGGCTTGGTTAAAATTTTATTTATTCCCTATTTGTGTAAATTTTATTTTACCTCTTTCTACTTGGTAAGTTTTAGAGTTTATTTAATATTTTCATTGATTCCACCTAAAATTTTAACATATACAACTTACCGTACATATTTCTAAGAAATCTAAAATTACTTAATACCATTCTGTTCCTCTGCAGTAGATATATACCTCTCATTTGAAAGACTGTTAACAATTATACCTTATGGCTTTTTTTTTCTAAAAATTGCAAAATTGGTTATTTTGCCA
Source organism: Cuniculus paca (assembly GCA_004365215.1). Lineage (NCBI taxonomy): Eukaryota > Metazoa > Chordata > Mammalia > Rodentia > Cuniculidae > Cuniculus > Cuniculus paca. The sequence continues at coordinate 18,221 of RJWT010016684.1, read as the reverse complement.
TCAATATATTATGGGTCTACCATAAGACTGTGCACCCAACTCTATTTTCACTGTTCTTATTACATTATTTTCCTTGCATCAGACTTCTACACATTTGATTTTTCTTTATGGTGAAGTATCTCCCTTAGTTAACTGTTTCAAGAAAGTCCAAAGATGATAAAATCTTATTATATTCTTTTTCTTGCATTTTAATTCATTTGTAGGTATCAGAATGGCTTTCTATGAATAGCATGTTAGTATGTGCTGAATAAGTCATCATATTATAGATAACACAATGACAATGACTCGAGTTTAAAGAAGTCATGAGTAAATTAAAAGCACACGTATTCCAAAATTCTTTGTTTTTATTTTAGTGGTCACCTTTAACTAGTACTCTAAATAATTCCTTATAAATAAAAGTAATAAAAATATCTAGGGCAACTTGATAATTAGGAACATAACTCTTTTGGGGAAGCCATGGCATGGCTTAGCCTAGGCTGCAGAGGTTAGGAAGCCATGTCTGCTTCCTGTCAACTCCCTGGAAAAGACTTTCATGCTAGCTAGTGTCAGCTGCTTTTGTAATTTAGTTTTCTTTTACTAGACTTGAAGATATAGCATATTTCTCAGTATAAAGTATGAATTTGATTACTATTTTTCTCCATGAGTCTGAATTATTTACACATCATTAAAACCATAGTTGGGCTTCATCTGCCTACAGATCTGAGGTCAAGCAGTTGCCCAGTTTTAACATGTTCTACCTCTGATATTCTGCTGTATTTTCTCTAGAATGTAAGAAGAAGTATCATGAACCTCCAATTGTTGGTATTTTTTTTTTATCCTTACAATGATCTAAATTATAAATCATGGACCAGGGGCCAGGAATTTAGCTCAGTGGTGCAAGTGCTTGCCTGGCAAGTGCAAGGTCGTGAGTTTGATCCCCAGTACCAAAAAAAATAAATAAATAAATCATGAACCATGTCACATCATCATAATTACACTCTTACTTCCTGTATCAATAGATCTCACTAGATTTGGCCTCAATCTGGCGAGTAGTGATCTGTTGACCTATATTTTGTACCTTGTGCAATGAAAGAAAGGAATCTGTGATTCAATTATATCTGAATTTTATGATTGGCATGGTAACTCCTCAAAAAAAAACTACTTAATATATGTGCACACACCTGTGCATACAATTTCACATTTGCAATGAAAAAAGATAAATGTGAGAAAATAAGGAAATTTATGACAGCTGAGCAGAAAAACGTATGCTGTTGTGTTGGTGCTTGGTTTTGTAGGATTTTGTTTCTGTGGTTCTATTTTTTTTGCTTTTGTTCAATAGTATTACTTCCAAAAGTAACATTTTCTTTAATCAGGCCCAATACCTTGAAAGACAGCCCATGAGAGCATAGCTGATGATTGAATTCCCACTGCTTTCAAAATACAATTTTCCTCACCAAGCTGTCAGTTGTCAAAGGCAGAAACCGCAGATTGCTACCACGTGGCTATAGTCTAAGTGGTATGGCATATTCCTTGGTCTTGAGGAAATTGAAACAGAAATCCCAAATTACTCATAGTTTGCAGTCATTTCATGTTCAGAAATCAAGAGGAATTTTCAAATGGGAAATTTATGGCTGATGGTACCTTAGCAGAGTGATAGAAGTTCATATGGAAAAACTATAAACAAAACTCAAGGGAAGGTCTTACCCAAGCCTCTAGATTTTATAGGTTGAGCTGAGGACTCCAGGAGTATATTTCAAAATTAACAAACTGATACATAAAGCCATTCTTTAGAAGGAAAGGCTGCCATCCCCAAGGTCTATTTAAATTGCTCTATGCTTAAGCGAGAGTGAAAGTCATTTTTTTAATGTTTATGTTTTCATCTCTTACAATTTTCCTTTTTTTTTTTTTCTTTTAACCTTACATCCAGTGTTTTGGTATCCAATCTGCCTCCTCCAACTTTCTTAATGCACCTTATTTTAAAGTAGGTTTAGGTTTGAAACCAAATTAAGATATACGGAGATTTCCATTATATCCTAGCCTCAATGGACACATAGCCTCCCCTACTATCAACATTTCAATCCACAGTGAAACATTCTCTATAATCAATAAGACTACACTGCCATATCATTATCACTTAAAGTACACAGTTCACAACAGGATTTACTCATGATATATATTCTGTCAGTTTTGACAAATGTTTACTGTCACATATCCACCAACAATTCATCTTCTGTTCATATAGAATACTTCTGCTGCCCTAAAAAATCTTTGTTCTGGGTATTCATTCATCCTTGCCCCTCTCTTCCAATGTATAGAACTACTGACCTTCCCACTGACTTTACAGGCTTGCCTTTTCCAGAATGCTATATGCTTGATCATATAGTTTGTAATCTTTTCATATATTTTTAACTGTAATATACATTTGCCACGTGCCTCAACATCTTTCCAGTTTGAGTACATATGCTACAGAAGCCCAACTCAACATCTTTTCATAGCTGCATTATTCATTTCCCGAATATATCATTGTTTGGATTTACTTGTCTCTTTTATGTATTCACCTTCTAAGGCAAACCTTGGTTGTTTGAAATTTTTGCAATTATAAATAAAGCTACTACAACCATCCATGTGCAGGTTTATATATGGACATAGATTTTCCACTCCTTTGATAAATACCAAGGAGCCAGAAGATGCAAGTTCGTTGACTTTCATAAGAAACTGTCAAACTGATTTCAAAATGGGCTGTGCTACCTCTCATTCTCACTGGTAATGAATCAGTTTCTATTGGTTGACATCTTATCAACATTCAGTTTTGCCAGTGTTTCAGATTTTGGCCAGTCTAACAGGTATGAGATAACATCTCATTGTTTTAATTTTCAATTTTTATATGATGTTGAGCATCTTTTCATGTGTTTGACATCTGTATATCTTCATGGGTAAAGTGTTCAGTTCTTTTGCCCATTTTTAAATTAGGTTGCTTAATTTATTATTGAATTTTAATGATTCCTATATATTGAATAATAATCCTTTATTAGATTGTATCTTTGGCAAATATTTCCTTCTGGTCTGTTGTTTGCAATTTTCATTCTTTTCACAATGCCTTTCACAGTGTAGACATTTCTAATTTTAAGATAGTCTATATTACCAATGATTTCATAGGTTGTACTTTGGTGCTATATCTAAAAAGTCATCCTTACCTCCAAGGTTATGTCTTCTATGTCATCTGTAGGAAGTTTTATAGGTTTACATTTTACATGTAAGTCTATGGCCCATTTTGAATTAATGTTTGTGAAAACTGTAAATAAGTGCATAGATTACATTTTTTTGGATGCAAATGTCAATTGTTCCAGCATCATTTGTTAAAAATTCTATTCTATACTTTAATATGCTTACACTTTTGCCAAAAACCAAGAGTGGATCTCTTTCTGGGCTCTCTCTTGTATTCCACTTATCTCTATATATTCTCTTACCAAAATAATGCTACTTATTATAGACATTTTTAAATTTGGAGAGTACCAAACACCCAACTTTGTTCTTCTCCTCCAACATTGTATTGGCTATTCTGAATCTGCTGCCTCTTTATATGCTGGGATTTTTATTGGGCTTGTATTAATATCAATCTATCAATGTCTTCAAAATTTTCAGTCTGCAAACATGGATTATCTTATCATTTATTTAATTCTTTGATTCCTTTCATCATGGTTTTGTGGTCTGCTTCACATGCACCCTGGGTGTATTTTTACTAGATTTATGCGTAAGTATTTTATTTTTGGTGTTAATGCAAAAGGTGTTTTGTTTTTAACTTCAAATTCCATTTGCTCATTATTGATATATAGAAAATGATTACCTTGTGTCTATCAATCTTTTATGTATTTATTTTACTATAACACATTTCAGTACATAGTGGTTACATTAATGATGGGGAGTTGGTACATGTATATAACCTGTTACAGTAATTCTTTTTTCTCAACCTCTTTCCCCCGTGTTCGTCCCCTTCTCTTTCACAAAAGATTTCTCTCTCTTTGTTGCATGCAAGCGGAGCCTTTGGGATGTCAATGAGTCATGAGAGCTCTGATCTCGTGAATAATTTCTTGAGGATTCATAGTTCAGTGGGTTACAAAACAGTGGTGGAAACTTTAGGGACCAAGGCCTAGTTGGAAGAAGGTCATCAGAGGAATGCTTTTAGGAAGTATTATTTGGTCCTCAACTCCTAGTTACTCTGTCTGTCTGACTGTGATTTTTCCCCAGTCCCTGTCTGCATGAGGCCTTGGGAAAGGAATTGAATCAGTCTAAGGCTTTTGTTTCAAAACTAAAATCAAACAAATATTCACATTTTTATCTGTAGTAGAGGAACTTGATTGTATCTTAGTTGTGCATCCAACAGATAGCAATGCTATTCATCTTTATTATGACACGAGATGAGGCTTGAGAGAAGTAAAAAAAGTTTCATACGGCAAATTTCTGCTTATGAGCACTTTGATATATTTATAGATGGAATAAATCCTTAGAACAAATCATCAGAAACTCAACCTGCAAGCATCATACAATAGTTTCTTTCCGTTTAGAAGACATACTGCAGTACAACTGATGATATTTTTCTAGTTCACAAATCAGTGCTTCTCAGCTTTGCGAATTTAATGAATCCCACCTGATATTTTTCTTTCTTGTGCCAGATGTTTACTATCAGATTTCCTACTACAGCATTTTGATTATTTCTGTTTTGAAGCTTCATCCTTCAGATTGGTTTTTTTGAGGCGGGGGATCTGTAAATAGATAAAAGTATGGCTTCTAATCTCACATAATGATTTAGGGATTAGAGCCATGGTATTGAATTGCTTGCATATACCCTGCTTAGCTTGTCATAGGAAACCCTGAAGCATTCAAAATTCTGTCTGCAGTAGTAGCAGAGGATAACAGAATCCTGATTTGAAAGGAGCCACCAGTCAGTTGTTTGTTGTTAATGCTGTTGTCGTTGTTTCTCCCGGCATAAGCATTAAACTTTTATTATAGTGTCCTTCTCCCATATGAAGAAAAGTAACACTTGATGTCAAGACTCCCTCTCTAGGCTTCCTACTGGTCTTGGGTAATATTCAAAGCATGATTTATAAAAAAAAACTTTCTGGGAGTTCTCCTGCGCAGTCAGTCACTACTATCCTAGTGATGGAAAAGGGTAAGTTGAATGAGGAAGCTAAAAGGACACACTGGGAAGGTCTACAAAGCATCTTCTCTGCTCCAAACTGCTTCATAACATTTTTCCAAGATTTTCTAAATGAAGAATGTCCAGTGCCATAAAGAATGGAGAAGGATTTATTCAACAAAGTGTAAGTTGTAAAAGTATACAACTGGGAGAACAACAGGGAGACTGCAGAGCTGCACTGAAGCCCTTTAGATTCTGAAGTTTGCTGGCAATAGAAATTAAATGCAAGATTTCTATAAAAGCACTCCATAACAGGACTGAAGAAATAACAGACACATTTAAAGTGACTTTTGATGGTCTGCGGTTCACCTTAACATCGCACTTGGTAAGAGTGTGACTGAGTGAAGGGCCTGTGGGCCAGTGCTAATTTGAATGACCGGCCCCTTGATGGTAAGAGGTCAAAGCTGTGGAATGTTTACGGGTCTGACAAAGCTGAAATATAGATGAATCTTTTTAACTTTTGCAATGGGCAGGATATGGCGGTATTCCGTTCAACAGTTAGTGAGCTGGCTGGCTCTGACTATGGACTGAGTCCTTTTAACATATTGGAGGGCTGGCAGCGGTGCAAAGAAAGCAAAATGGTCTGCACCTTCCTTTCCAAACGTTCTTCTGGAACCGTCCTGTTCCCCAAGTCTCTGGTATGTTTCATCTTGTTTCTGCTTCTCATCCTGTATGACTTCCTATTTTATTGTTTATGTACCACTGCTGAAGATTTCTTACAGAAGAGTCACAAATGCAGCATCTGGAGACACAGGCACTGTGTAAAGTTTTAGCAGGAATTTGGCTTGAGGCGAATCCCTTATGAACACTGGAGAATGCCATTCATTTCTAATTCTTGCTTCTCCAAACCCACAGGAAATAAATATAAGTAACACAGACAGAGAAGAGAGCTCTGAATCCTTAATGGTGGTTCCCTGATGTGGGAAATCACCTTTTCTTTTCCCACCTGATAGAAATAGCAACTTTAATTTATCTCTGTGGTGGAATTGAGGGTGAATCGCCTGGGTTTTTCTGCTGTTGTAAAGGGAAGAGAGGAGGTCTCCAGAGTGCATTTTCCCATGGAAAGGATTTAGCTAACATGAAAAGCCTGCTGATAGTATACCTAATTTATATGCAATGCAAAGGCTACTTCCTTGTGCTGCTAATTGGTGTGTGGTCCATTAACGCTGTGAGTCCAGGAGCAGCCTCACTCCTGGTCAGTCACTTAGAGAAGCGTCGCCTGGGGAAATGCAAATTTCCACCCAGCTCTGTAGAGTAATGAAAGTGTCTGAGGAGTAATGAACTGAGGACTTGTACATACACAGTTGTTAAAATGAATTTTAATTTAGTTTCAGATTCGTAATATCTCAGTTAATTTAATCTTTTCTGTAAGATTTTTGAATAAATTTTTAAGTTTTATAATTGGGTGAATACACAGCATAAATGTTTCCCTTGATTTTTTCTCTCCCTTTTGGAGGGTCTGTTTGTTTTTTTGTTTTTTAGTAAAAGTCTCGCAAAGCTAAAGCATTGTCCTGCGATCATGAAGGGTACACAATCATTTTTAAGGGTAAACTTCACCTTCAAAAATATAGCATACTATAATGGACTTTAATCTTAAAATTCCTTCAAACTTAGTCCCTGAGTGTGCAGGGCACTTAGGATTATCTGTCCCCAGGTACTTAGGGGTGTCTAGTTTTTAGCTGTCAGCTTCAGATTATTTGACATTTCAATTGGTTTTACAGTCTTTCTCTCCCCACAATATCTTATGCGCAGATTTATTTTTGATGTTTTCCTTCAGCTATAAGTCATAGTTAACAAATAGAAACCATATTTATTTCAGCTCTATAACTTCATGTTTTGATAAAGGTATACACTGTGAAATAACCACCATAAATAGTTAAATTACCATGCCTTTTGGGTTGAGACGCCTTAAGATATAAGTTGTTAGCAAATTTTAAATATCTCATAAAATATTGTTAATCATATTCAATTATTGTATATTAGATTTCCAGCACTTTATCACTGTATCACTAAAATTCTCTATCTTTTCTCTTGTTTCTTCCAGTCCCTGGGAAGCGCCATCTATCCTGATTCTATGAATCTGAATGTTTTAAATTCCACATATAATGCAGTATTTGTCTCTCTCCCTCTCTCTCTCTCTTTTTTTTTTTTTTGTTTCTTTGGATAAGCATAGCTGATTTATTAAACAGAATTAGAGTACATACGTATGCTGAAAGGGGTAGGAATTCTAGGAGTGAGGTCATTATTTGTCTTCCTGTATCTGGCTTATTTAATAGGATGTTCTCCAGCTTCAGTTATTTTGTACAAATGGTAGGATTTCCTTTTTCTTTAGGATCACATGATATCACACACACGGATACATCACATTTGCTCCCTCGGTTTATCTGTTGGTTCACATTTAGGCTGTTTTCATACCCTGGCATTGTGAAAAATGCAGCAATAAATGTGAGGAACAGATATCTCTTGGACATACTGACTGTATATTGCTTGGGTGTATACCCAGATACACTGATTTCATATTGGTTGGATATATGCTAGATCATATGATCCTTTTTTCCACTTTTATACCCTCTTTCCCTTTTGATGGATAATTTAAATTGATTTGTCTGAGTTTACTGACTCTTATTCTGTTGAAGGTCTCATGTAATTCACTGTATTCTTAGCTCCACAATTTTTTGGTTCTTTTAAAAATTTGTATCGCTGTTGAATTTCTGTTTTTCTGTGATCTCTTATAGCTTACTAAACTCTTTTTACAATAAAAAAAATAGCCATTACACTAATCTTCGTTTTTTTTGTTTTGTTTTGTTTTGTTTTTTTGCAGCACCGGGGATTGAACTCACGACCTTGCGCTTGCCGGGCAGGCGCTTAGACTGCTAAGCTAGATCCCCAGCCCTGTTTTTGAGACAGGGTCTCACTATGCCGTTCAGGCTGGCCTTGAGCTCACTTTGTAGCCCAGGCTGGTCTCAAACTCACAACGATCCGCCTGTCTCAGCCTCCTGAGTGCTGGGATTACAGGCGTGAGCCACCACGCCCGGCCTAATCTTCATTTCTTGGCAGTAAGTTACTGGACAATTACTTATTGTTTTTCTTTCTTTTCGTTTTGCTTTTCCCCATAGTTTTTAATGGTATTTAGGTTACTAAAAGAGAAGTTACTATACCTCTTTCTGACTTTATGGACTAGCTTTGATTGGGGAAAAAAAACTCAAATAAAAACCTTCATCCACGGCTGGGTTCATCAATGCTGACAAAGTGCCATTTGTGGTACATAGTCAGGTCTTCTGGGGGTTTTAGCTGGAGGCAAGAGAACTGCAGTGGTGGTCCTGACCCTGGGAAGGGGAAACAGTAGAAGCCCTAGCTGGCCAAAGGCACAGCAGCATGAGCTCTGGAACATTCTGACAGCTTGGGTAGTATCCACAAAGGCTTCCAGAGTCCTTTAACAACATGCAGGTTTCCATGTGATGGTGAAGGTTTTTTAGGTTTTTCAGTTCTTCCAAAATTATTTTTGTTTGTGGGTTGCTGAATTTTTTGAGGGGAGAAGCCAAATAGCCATAAATCTCCTAGTGTGCCATATTGCTGGAGTCAACTATCGAGTCATTTTTAGAGAATTCGGTTATTGCTAAATTCCACTGTTAAGATAAAAAATCCAAATATTGTGTAAAAACTTCTAAAATTTGAAGTCACATCAAATTTTACTTGTTACTTGCTACTAACTGTTACTTGCTACTAATTGTTAGTTGCTACTAACAATATTTGTGACTTTTTAAAAATATGTCTCACTTTATGTAAGTTTCTGCATAAACCTCTGCATTCCTTAGCTACACAATGAGCTGGTTACATGTAGGATTTCAAGATTTTACCTGAAGAAGCAACATTCAAAGTACAACTGCAGTAGAATTTGGTCAAAGGACAACAGCTGGTTAAAACCACATTCCCAGAACACTCCAGCATCAAAACTCAGTGGTTTACTTCACACTCAGTGAAATACAATATCAAAACTCAGCAAACCCTGGGACATTTTTTAATGGAAAATGAAGTGCATCTCCCCTATCAGGGGAACAAATAGTGTAAACTAAGCATAGCAGACAAACTTCCTTATTATTTTTTTTCTGATCACTATCTTGGAGATGGATACCCACCTCTGATCCAGGGACAAAGACATAATGCACTACTTGTGCACAGTATGATTACTACCTTTAGTAATGTGCTGTTTTTCAATTACTGCATAACAGCGAAGAAGACCATCAAGAAAGGATGACCATAGAGTGTTTGGGTTCCAGTGAGAACTTTTGTGGGGAACCTAACTGTATATAAAGTTTGGTTAAACAACATAGTTTAAAATGAACAGGGCATGTAAGGCATACTACTTTATTGATGAATTTAACAAAATAAATAGTAATTTGGTTTTTGTACTATCAGTAGTATAGTAAGGGATCTATATAGTGCCTGAGCAGCATTTTTTTTTCTCTCTTCTAGTTTAGGAATTGATTATTTCTTTTATTTATGATCAACTGCACAGTTCCTGGCAAATTTCAGATTTCCCCTCACATGAAAGGCAGTAACATAGTTATTTCTCAGTATTATTGCTCCCAGTAACATTGCTTTTTTGAGTCTATTCGAACTGAAATGGAGATCTCCTTGCCTCTGCAGTTCCTAATACCATTAATTTAATCTTGGTTATGTACTCGTGATGCCACATCATTTATCCTCTTACCAAAGGCCACTGGCTTCCAATTGTCTCTCCTGTGTTTAGATAATGAGGACCATAAATGCAAACCCAGCCCAAGTATGCAGGAAAATGTGAACAGTCATATTAAATTTACCATTTGGAATTTTATAGCTTATGTAAAAATCACATCTTTTCTTGAACTCTTTAGGTGATAATTACTGCATTTCTAGGAGACCTCTTCCAGTGTTAGCAACACCTCTACATTTTCTATATCTGTAGGAAGGGAGGACAAAAACTGGAGGGCAGAATGAGAAAAGTAGTCCTATTCATGCATGGAATCAACCCCCCTCTCTATTCATTGTGTCACAGAACCAACCCAGGAGAGAAAAATGTCACCACATTTATCAGACACCTGAGAAGTTAACAGCCCAAAACGAGGTGACAAGAGAAGACAAACCCTGGAGGACTGCCAGGCACTGAGTACACAGCCAACAGTGAATTTCACCTGTCATCACTGCAGTACCCAGGATACAAAGACATGTACTTCTGCGCTTGCCAGTTTAGGTGCCATAGACCAGGGTAACATCATGGTTGGAAAATAAATGGGTAAAAAACAACACACAGAGTCATACGGTTTAAGCGCAAGAGTCAGTGTGGAAGATCTCACTTGTGGTCTATAATTTGGGCTGTGCACAATGTGAGACTAACCCCAAATCAGCACACTGGAACTATTCTGGCAACTCAATGCTTTTTACAACTTTGCAAAAAAAAATTTATATACTGACCAATAAGAATAAAAGAATACTTAGACAACATGCTGTTTTCATGAGGTTAAAAATCAGTATTTGTTCATTATAAAAAAAGTTGACAGTGAATGAGAGTATATAGCTCAAGGATAGAACATCTGCCTAGCATGATCAAGTCTTGGGTTTGAGCCTCAGCAATACAGAAACGATAGCAAATAACAAAATTTTCGTAAATATAACTTAAAAAAGAAATCATCAACAACTCCAGTTAATTTATGTAATGTGCTTTGAAAAATAATCTGAGCATAAATAATACTACATTATAACTCAAGACAGTAACATAAATATAATGAAACAATAAATGCAGGCAAAAGTCTTCTTTACAAAAGTACTTTAAATAATGTATGCCACCACACCCCACCCCAGGTGATATAGCTTCATTCCTCTCTGATAAGATTGGGCTGTATTTAGTTACTTTAAGTAAATAGAATAGGAAAGGAGAAAAATGGTAACTTTACAGTGGAGAAATCTAGAAAACACTGTTACAGCTAGGGGATCAAGGTTCACATTACCAATAATAATTTATGTTGTGATCCTGTGCCCTCTCATATGGTGTTATAAGAAGGGTTTTTTACCACTGTGGTGGTTTTTCAAAAACTAATCCAAACTAATCATAAGAAAAAAAAAACTCAAATTGGTAAACATTTAAAAAAGTATCTGGTGTACTTCAAAACCGCCAAGTACATAAAAAAAGAAAAAACATTGTAAATACTTCCAAACTGGAGAGGACTTGGGAAATACAGTGTCCAAGTGCTAGCACAGTTTCCTAGCTCAGATCCTAGAATGAAGTTTCTGAACACAATCTGTATAAATTTTGTTTACTGAGTAATATTGCAGCACTGTTAATTTCTTCAATGTGAAAATGGATGATGGTTATGTAAGATATCAACATTAAGAAAGGTTACATGTAAAGTATATGGAAACTGTATCCTTTGGCAAATTTTCTATGAATGTAAAATTCTTCCAAACTCAAAAGTAAAAAAAAAAAAAGTATTTGTGTTTCTTTCTTTAACAGATTTTCTTTCTACAGGTATTTTTTTTTTCAAACGAAAGAAATGCTTGGCATCTCTGTGTGATTTAGTATTTGCTTTACAAATGAGACAGATAAGCAAAAAAAAAATATACTTTTTAATTTCTGAAATATATTACCATTTTTCTTTCAAAATAATTATTGACTTATGAGCAAAAGGGTTCAAGAACAAAAACAACTGAGTAGAAAAAAATTGTATTTCCTTGGTAGTAGGTGAAATATTCTACCACAAGAACATGAATATTTGAGAACATCAGATAGAGTGTTCTATGGCAACCTGTAAAGAGTCTTTCCTTTAAATTTCTAGGCTTGTAATAGTCAGATTCACTCAAACTTCTAAGTACAGGAAAAGATTTGATTAACATTCCCTATCAAATGGGAGGATGAGGTGAGATTTATGTTTTTTTTATTGTTTTAACCTTTTCCCACTTTGATGATGGAATCTGAGAAGCCACATACACTGTGTTTCTTGTGGGGAGTGGCTGAACTGGAAATTGACTACACAATCAAGGCTAGAGCAAGGCCAGCTCAAAAAACACAGAGTGCCAGAGGCAAGCCATATAAACAAGTTGTTGGGACTGAAGTCATTCCAGTCAGTGTCCAGCGTAGGTGTACCTCCCTGTTAATCACAGCACAGTCAGCTCTGAACATGCTTCACTTTCAGTGTTTCTCAGCAAAAAACTGAGACTTTGCACTTTTGACTCCATTGTGTGCTTACCCCTTTTCACTGTACGTAAAAAAAAGATGCAGACCATGCTGGGTTGCTACTGCCTCTCCATCAGAGAGGTCAGGTCCCACCTGGCTCCAACTTTCCTTTTAGTATGTGTCTAGTTTTTTATTAATATTCCATTGCCCTCTCAACACCCGGCAGGCTGCACAGGTCGCAGTAGTTTTTCATTAATATAAAACTTCGGGATCACTTTACCCCATCTTCCCGGAATAAATAAAACAGAAATAATACACTATTCTATTTGCTACTGCTCCTCTCCTAGGTTGATTACCTAGTCTGTAGTTTAATAGTCATTGTGCTTTATCTTTGATTGCTTTATGAGGGAATGGGACAAGCAGACCTTGATCCCTGGGCTAGGTCTTAAGATGTCTAGACTCCATTAACTTTAAGCATTTTGTTGGTTTTTAAAATGTGGAAAAATAGCAGCTCTTATGAGAGAAATGGAGCAATAGTGCCACCTATTTAACTTCTATGTAATACTGTGACCACAAGTATGTTTTTTTTTTCTGTTTTCCCAATTCCAATGCTTTTTTCCAATATCCTTTCCAAATGTGTTGCCTTGAGCTTTCCTTAATGTTTTTTCTTCTCCAAATTTACACAAGTCTTGATCTCCTTTAATTCCTAATGATTTTCTAAACACCGCATAACTAGAGACATACTATGTGTTGACTTGTGTGTGCACATGTAGAGGGGTCATTATGTAAAAAAAAAAAAAATCATACTCACTTGAGTGATGAAGCCCAGGCCTTGAATTATGGCTCTAATATTTACTAGCTTTGGGAGTCTGAGTGAGTTACATAATCTCACATTGCTGCAATGTGCCTTCTTTAAAATAATGGAAATAATTCCTCTGCAGGCTTATTGTGTGGCTTAAATAAGACATACATCATGTAAAATACACTGCTCTGCGAAGCACTCAGTTTATTTTGAACTTTTCCTCTCCTGGTTGTTGGTTATGTTTTTATAAAATAAAATTCTGGTTAAATAAGAGGTATTGGCCATACTAAAATTATTTTGGAAAAACTAAATGCTACCCATTTAGCATAAATCAAATGCTTGGTCCACAGAGAACTGAGGCTCAGTTTCTAAACATGCTGCAAAATAATGGTTGCCATGACAAATCATGTTTTTTTGTGCCTTGCCTTTTTGCTTTAGTGACTCCTCATCTTTGTATAACATATATTAGTGTGTTTTTTTTAATTGAAACTTCATCTTCCTACCTTTAGTTCTGTTAAAGACTAAGCTGGTTGCCGTTGGCCCTTTATTAAACGACCTAGGAGGTCTGTGGAATGCAGAATGGTCTGTATTTACTAGCAGGATATTGAACTGACATTATAAGGAATAGAGCATGTATAAGGCACAATCATAGTTTTGCTTCAGTGGCTTCTAATGGCACATAATTAAATACTGCTCACCTAGTATTTGATATAAATTGTATTCCCTTTCACTGGAGGCTACTTAGTTCCTAAAATACCCCAAAATAGTATCTGGGTAAAAGCCAAGTGGAATAATACCCACTAACAGTTATCCACATTTATCAATTTTAGGAAATTCACTTTAATGCTATTCGCAAGAATTAACCAGTTCCGATTTCTGACTCTGTAAAAGCTACAATATCCAAATGGTCAAAGTAACAAGATAATCATGGTTCCATCAGCACACTAAATTATTTGTTAGTACTGCGATGACTCTGTATTATATATGTTAGTACTATGAACTGTGATGATTTTGTATTATATTGTCCAAGGGCACATATCTTGCTTAAGGGAGTAAAAGGCTATGATTCGAAGTTGTGCACAGCTGCTGAAGCTAAACCTCCTTTGTACCTGCCCAGAAAGTTTAATATTTAAATCTTTTATTTTAGTCACAGAAGACAATGCTCCTCATGGACAGCCAGAAAAAGCATAAAGGATTCTGAATGCTTTTTTGAAATTATTTTATTATCTCAAGTTTGAGACAGCTAGTTAGGATTGATGTTTAAGCAAAGAAAACAACCGTTTCATAAATATTCTTATTCATTCAGTACTTTTGTTTGTTCTTTACAGAATAGGCATTCATAGGAAATAATATTATTGAAGGAGGTTGCAAAACAAATAAGTTATAGAGAGAATATGCACACTATCAAAAGATTCTTGCAAATTGAAAAGAAATAGTTGAAAGATTCAAAAGAAATAACAAGGAAATAATAAAGGAAATAAAGAGCAGACAGAAGAAAATCAAATAATCATCATACAATTAATAAGGTCAAATGTATTGATTAGGGGCTTAAAAATTAATTCAACGAGACATCACTCTTACCCCCCACAGTGGCAAAATTTTAAAGAAGAAAAGTAAAAGTTATTTCTGACAGGGAACTTAAATGTCTACTTCTATTTTAAAAAGAAAAAAACAATAAAAACAATGTTACAAAATTTCAAACCAAGATAGTAGAAGAGTATCAGTGGTTAATACATTGCATTCCATTATCTTCAAAGTAGTCGCTCAGATTACAAGATATAGGACATGAAAAAATGATCAAACAATATAAGCAAAAACCTTTCTTTTCAGCAAACCAATAGAAATAGTACTATAACTATCTTGTATATATATATATAATATATATACAGTAGATAATATATATGTATTTTTTTGTTTTGCTTTCCTTTTCTCCTTCCCCCAATCTCAGTTTCTCTTTCCTTTTGAACAGTTTCATCCCATTTCCTAGTATCTATTATACATTTTAGATCTTATTTACTCTTTTAGCTTCTTACACTAGGGAGAAAACACAATGTTTACATATGCGAATCTGATTTATTTCACTTGTGAGTATGTTCTCAAGTTGCATCCATTTACCTATAAAAGTCTCAAGTTTATCCTTCTTTATAGAAAAGTTATTCTCCTTTATATAAAAGTACCACATCTTTTTATCCATTCCCAGTTATTGGGCATTTGGGTTGTTTCCAAATTTTAGCTATGACGAATTATGCTACTATAAACATGTGTGCACATATATCGCTGTGGTATGACGCTTTTAATTTTTTGGAAAATACCCAGAAGGAGAATACCTGGATCAAATAGGGCCACTGATCCTAGTTTTTTGAGGAATCTCCACACTGATTTCCATAGCAGTTGTGCCAGTTTACACTCCCAACAACAGTGGAAAAGGGTCTGTTTTTCACCACAGCCCCTCCAGCATTTGTTAATGGTTGATTTCTTGGATGATAGCCATTCTTTCTGGAGTGAGATGGAATCTCAGTGTTGTTTTAATTTTCATCTCTTGAAAGACCAATGATGTTGAACAGTTATTCATATATTTCTTTGCTATTTGTACATATGTACCATGTGCATTCATACCATGTACATCCACAATATGGAGCTTTATATAGTCATTAGAACAGATTTATGTTGGTTACCATGCATCAATCTGTTGATTATTGCTGAATAAACATACATAACATAAACAACATATACAACAAATGATTTGTATTTTTCACTGAAATTTGAAAGTAGACAGGCATATATACAGAAATAAGTTCATTTTGCTCATAATTATACATACTTGCAAAATGTGTAATTTTTAACTATGTGTTTAACACAGCTAAATGAAATGGAGCAAATTCTGAAAGAATTTAAATAGATTCACATTTCCAAAACAGGTTATTAGTGAGATACGAAGGAAAGTGGAATTGGACGGAAGAAAGAAAAAGATAAAGCAAGAGGTAATGAAAAAAATACATAGCTAAGAAATAGTGTGTGTAATTTGTTATTTGTATAAATTGTGCATATGCCAGTGCACAGATGTGTGTATTAAAAAATCTTTTCATTCTTTAAACTCAGCTATGAAGTTTCTTCAACAGCTTTGTCTCCGCTTGCCCTCCTCTATCTCAGTTTACAGAGTCTTCTCTTTCATTCATTTCATTTGACCATGAAGCACAATTACTGCAATTATAATCTTACCTGTTTCTTTCACTAGAGGTAGAATTCCAATGCTTTTAATCTTTTTATGTCTGGAGACTAGTATAGTCCTACAATTCCTATAGGAGGCTAATAAATTCTTGTGAAATCTCTTATCGTTTCCACTATTTTAATGAAGTACCAAAATAACAATGTAGATGAAATAAATTCCATAAAAAATAGAATACCAAATCCAAGAACAATATGTACCAATAGCCACTACAGTGAAATATTGAACATGAACTAAGCATCAATTTCAGAGGAAGGTTTATAAATTTATGGAAAGATAGATATCTTAGAAAAATAATATATGTATGGGTTTTTAAAAGTTTAAGGTAAGCAACAGTAAATTGTATCACTGCTCAAATTGTAAAGTGATTTGAATGTAAAGGAAAGTAACACTATGTGCGTGTATTTGGAAATGTTAATAACAGTACAGTAACAGTCTCAGAATCTATATTGCTACTTCTAAATAAGAGAAATAATTTTTAAAAGTTAAAGATACTCTTCCGTTTTTCTTCATGTATAAAAACAAGTAGACAAAACTTGGTGTACGTGAACATCCCTAATGCAACGTTCAAAAATATTCCCAGGTATATTACTTTTTAAAATCTTCCACTTTAATAAATTTTGTAATTAAACACTGAAGGGTATTTGCCCCGAAAACGATACTCAGGATTTCCGCTAGAGCTTTCACTCAAACTCGGGTTTCTTTCCATGACTTCGCTGATGTTACACAGTTCCTACTGAAAAGGGTTTCAATGCCAGGATCATCACAGGCTCTCCCACCTACACGTCCTGTGTGGTCTTTGTATTCCAATGATTTCTGAAAATTTTTCTTTAAAAAGGTTCCAGGTAACCAAAATGCTTTAAAACAATGCGCCCAGTGATCCCTTGAAGCTTTTAATCCTAGCTCTATGTCATCCTTGCGCTCACCCTTTAAACGCTACAGGGGCTCAGCCTTTTTCTGGCTCCTTCCGCCTTCCCAGAAGGCACTGGGTGCCGCCGCTGTTTCTGCGCCTGCGCACTTGATGATGTTTCTCGCCTGGATGTGCAGACCGGAAGGGAAGCTTCAAATCATCTGGGTTTGTCTCTGAGTGTCTTTTAGTGGTGGAATACCTGCCTAGTAAGTGCGAGGCTGTGGGTGTGACCCCAGCACGGAAAGAGAAAAATCAAAACTAAATAAAGAGTTGTAACCCTGTGAAAGCTTTACTATTTACCCAACATTACCAGGAGATTTGGGTAGGAATAGAATTAAAGAGCTTTGTCATTTGTAAAATCAGAAGTGTGGATAAAAGAAATAAAGCACTGAATAGCTAGGCTCTTGTGCTTATGGCCATTAACTGGCTCTTTACTTGAATGCTCATGATGTGAAAAACACTGAAGGGTATTTCCCAGTGTAGCCCAGTCTGCCTATAAATTCAAGCAGGTTATGTTCGATATGACCTTGAAACATTGATGCACACGTTTAAAGATCAATTTACTTCCTGCTACAAATAAAGGTATCTGTGAGATGCCTTTAAAAAAAAGTACCACAAAAAACAAAACAAACAAATAAACAAAAGAATGTGGTGGTAGCCAGTCTTTAATGCACAGAAAATATGTCAAAGCCAAGGGTTCCTATTTCAGGCTGTCCATCTGTCTGTTTTATCCTTTACTCCTGTTCTTTTCCTTTTTTTTTTTTTTTTTTTGCGGCACCGGGGATTGAACTCACGACCTTGCGCTTGCCGGGCAGGCGCTTAGACTGCTGAGCTAGATCCCCAGCCCTGTTTTTAAGACAGGGTCTCACTATGCCGTTCAGGCTGGCCTTGAGCCCCCTTCAAGCCCAGGCTGGTCTTGAACTCACAACGATCCGCCTGTCTCAGCCTCCTGAGTGCTGGGAT
>RJWT010016683.1:0-19718 GCA_004365215.1 Cuniculus paca | reverse complement strand
CCAGCTAGAGTTCTTTTTCATTAAAAAATTATGATTAAAATGTCCTGCGTTTCCCACACTGTCCATGGAAGACCTGAGACTCATTTTAAATATCATGTCCCACTTACCCCACATGTTCCCAAATTTTCTTTCTGACATCATTTTGTTATCTTAATTATTCCTCTCATCACTATCATTCAACTTAACCAATGAAAAATAGACTTTAAAAAGTCTGGCATTATAGAAGGAGAATTAGCTTGGATAGAAGTTTAGCAAATTACAGTTTCAAGTAAACTTTTATTATCTGGGCAAAGAAATCTATCTAATGATAAGAGGGATAAATCAATTTTATTAATCTTCTTACACACATAAAATAATCTTTTAACCTGGTGGATTTTCTCTAGTATTCTCTTCTATCTTGCTATTCCTGCTCTCCTTTTTAGTATTTCCTTCTTTCACTCTCTCTGAGTTTAATGTGTGGGTTCTTTTTAGTTTCATGAGTTGCATGCTTTTAAGATGCAGAGGCTGAGATATAGCTCAGTGGCACATTGCCTGCCTGGCAAGCACAAGGTCCTGAGTTTGATTCCTGGTACAAAAACAAAACAAAACAAAAAGATGCAGTGAGATAGTGGGGACTTTGAAAATCTTTCCTTTCTCCAAAATACCAGAATTTCCTGCTCACAATAAGAAACCAGGACCTCCTTTCTTGGGTAGTAAAAAGTGATTTACTGTTTAAATTGGTAATCTCCAAAAAGGCAAGTATGTGCTCAAAGGACATCTAGAAAGGTGATCCACTGGGGTATGGGAAAGAGTATGAGACCTTCCATGTGTAAGAAAAATTAACCATATTCCTAGGTATTATGGGATTTGAGATGAGTGTCATATGGTGCTGAAGGCCTCTCAGCAAAGAGGAGTGGACAGTGGTACTATTACTTGTACAATGACTCAGTTTGCCACGACACATTCAGCTCACATGTACCAAGCTTAGAGGGATTTACAGGTGACCTTTTCTATCTTAAATCAACACCATCTCATCAAAGGACTAAATTCCTGCGAAGAAATGGAGATGGACCATGTTCACAATTGTGCAAGTGGTAAACAAAAAGAAACTGGTAGAGTTGATATTTCCTCCTTTCCTACATTCTGAGGTAAAAAATAATTGAAGATCACAGGAGAATCAGTTTAAAAAACAGTATTACAGGTATCTGAAATATAGATATATTTCCTCTATTGCTAGTAATGACTATATGTCACATCATAATTAGCAGAGTGCTTACAAATTAAGCATTAGTCATAAAGTCAAACCTTCCCAGATGGTTCATGCAATTGAATAAAAGGGGAATAATGCTGCAAGATATACTTTGTTCATTCTTATCTTTATAACTCTGTGAGAAATCTTTTGCTTTAGCAGTGACAGCCATTAAAAGTAAGTATTGAAAAAAAAATCTAAACACAGAAGCAGATTTTTGGATTTATGCACCACAGTGCTAAACCAAGAGATTTAAAAATTATGAAGCCTATTCAACTATGTGTTCTCTTTTTGAGAGCAAAGAGTGTTTTGACTCATTACAAATAAAATCAAACATATTTTCATCTTTATTAAATCTTTTTCCATGGTTATTTCATTATAATTAAAAAATACATATAGTACATATTCATTTATAATGACTATATATTACCTGTAATATATAGATGCATAAACAAATAAGTATATGGTGAGGGGACGAATACTCAGTTCTTTTTTTTTTTTTTTTTTTTTTTTGTGGCACTGAGGATTGAACTCATGATCTTGCTCTTGCCAGGCAGGCGCTTAGGCCACTGAGCTAGATCCCCAGCCCTGTTTTTGAGACAGGGTCTCACTATGCCATTCAGGCTGGCCTTGAGCTCACTTTGTAGCCCAGGCTGGTCTCGAACTCACAAGCATCCTCTTGTCTCAGTCTCCCAAGTTCTGGGATTACAGGCGTGAGCCACCACGCCCAGTTTGACTACTCAATTCTTAAGGGAATCAAGTCAAAAGGTTTGGATGCTACTGTCCTAAACTCTTGGCCCAATATTTACTTTTGTACCAGCAGGAAGGTAAAAGTCATTGAGTTGCCAATTCCTAACTTCATTTTCTAATGCCAGGAGATTGTAACTTTGAAATACTGCCTAATAGAGATTCTATAGAAGCAACCCAAACTCTCTGTTTAGACGATACTACAAAGTCATGATTTATTCCCAAGACAGTAAAGCACAAATGGGTGAAAAACCGTTACTCTCCACGTCATAGTTTCACAGACTTTTTAATGTTCCCTGATATTTTTAGAACTTAATACGTACATTAAACATCAATTATGGGCAACCGACCTACAATCTATGACTTCTTTTTCATACTTAGCCTATTGCTATTTCCAACTAATTTCACTATCAGGTCCATCACTACAACCTGTTATGTACCAAAGCCACACAACCTTGTTAATTCAAAGCAAAATTACATAAAACACTTCAGCATTGCCACAAATCACTTTATGTGGTTCAAAAACCATGCACCTGAAGGAACTGTAAAGTTAGACTCATCAAAAGCAGAAGTCATTAGCAAGAAGCAATAAGAGTAAATAATTCTATTTACTTGAGGTAAAGTTCACAAAAATCACCACAAGTGATCAGATATTAAAAATTCATCTTAAAATATTATCGTTTTCTATTTAAGTACCTTATTGATCATTTGTTTCCTCTGTGCTTCAGTAAGCTTGCCTGACCATCCTTTCCAGACTTACATCATTTTAGTTTTGGGGATTTTTTTTGTCTGTTTATATTTGTGTTTTCTGGCATTAGGAACCAAACCCAGGACCTTGAGCATGCTGATCATACGCTCTTCCATAACGCTGTGTCTCCAGCCCTTGACTCCCTGATTTTCAGAATATTGTACACCATTACATTTGCAGTGGACAAATCTCATTCTATTTTACACTGATGTCATGATTTCCTTGCTTTATCCTAATTTTATTATGTTTTGCACCAGTGCTACAAAATTACAAGATGCTTTCAAAATTACAAAGATATTAGTATGATAGAGGTTGGATAATGTCAGCATTTTACTTATATTTACTCTTATTACCCCAAAACAGAGAATATGCAAAAAAAAAAAGTGCTTTTCACAAAGCTAAAGAATTAGATAACGGCTTAGCAAACAAGCTCAACGTTTGTATAAATGCTGTGTGAATCACACAGCAAGCTCATGAGCCCAGAGTCAACTGGGAGCTTGAACTAAAGAGCGTGACAGCCCCGCCTCCCACATAACCACTACTAACGGACAAGAATGGTTCGAAGCTTATTCTTTTGTTGGCACTGATCCTGGAATTCTAATTTTAATATCAATTAGCACAAATGTAAGAGCAGAGATTAAAAATCAAGAGTTGCATGCACAACAGACTTACTAACAGACTTGCTGGAGAGCCCCTTACCAGCAAAAGGATTTGTCTTGTGGAAAAATAGATATTGGAAATAAGAACAAACTTGGGATTCAATTGAATGCAGAAGGGAAAAAAGTGGTGGCCCCAATTACTATGATTGAGTTGATTTTCTCTCAATAAAGGTCCATTTTAGAAGGAAAGGTGAACAAGTTAGCCTCATGATCCCCACAAGGAGAAAAATAATTTGTACATAAAACAGTCAACCATAAGAGGTTCTCTTCTTTAAAATACAGTCATGGCTAAAAGTAATCAAGGTAAAAGTGACAAAGGATATTATTTTAGAAATAACTTAGTAGCTAGTACCACAAGTTTCTTCTTTCTTTCCTTCTTTACTTTTTTAGTGCTGGGTATTAAAGCAGAGACTTTGCACTAAGAGATATTCCCAGTCCCTTTTTACTTTTATTTCTTTAAATTTTGAGAAAGGATTTTGCTAATCGCTAAATTGCCCAGCCTGGGCTTGAACTTGCAATCCCACACCTTTCAAGGAAACTGCCTCATGAGGTAATACCAGACTACTTCTGCCTTTAAATTGCAATCACAGAAAATGCTGATAGAATATGTTTTATTAATTTAATTTATAATTGTCGTGGGATGCCATGCCTGCATATGAAATAAAAGTTGGTTTCAATTTGTAAAAGAGAAAGCAGTCACTCAGTACATTGGGTGGCCCAAGTCACATTATTCTTGATGAGATTCAGTCCCCAGGCATTGCTACCAAATTGAAAAAGAAAATGAAATCACTGGAGGGTTATGAGTTGAATTTACTGTTACAGAATTTTTGATGTTACTGCTGCCAAACACAGCACAATGACCGGCCAGTCTTTATAAGTTACAAAGCACGGGCCTTAAAGAAAGAGGCCAGTCCCTTGGTAGGACTCTTGCAAGTTCTAACACATCCTTGTCACCCAACTCACAAAGCCTTTGCCCCTGTGGAGTTCCCTCAGAGAGACCATGCTTGTCTTTGAGTTGCTGTCTACCTGTGGTTCAGATCACACATCGTCACCCTATCTCCTTTCTTCCTTTCACTTGGTTGTATCACCAAGTGTGATGAGCAGTGAAATGAAAGTAGAACCCATGACGGTTCATCTTTAGAAACTTCTCCTGTGTTAGGATTGGCTAACTGTGGTGCAGGGCTGTGCTTGAAGCTTGGGAAAAGATCTACTAATGCTGCTTCAATTCAGTTGGCCAAGGACTGAGAGGCAATGAGTACAACATGACCAAGGCTGGAGAAGAATTCCCAATCCTTTTAGGAAATGTGAACAAAAGATTAGGAAAATGTAAAAAAACACAAATGAAAAACCATAGGAAAACCCCAACTAAAATGAATACTTGGACCAGAGGTATAGTTCAGTGGCATAGCACCTGCCTGGCAAGCACTTTAAAAAAATGTTTGTATATATTCATATATGTGAAAAAACTTAAAAGAAGGTAGGCTTTAGATGTTGACATAACTCTGCTTGATCCCTACTTCTACTTATGTGTTGAGGAACCAAGTCACGGAACTGCTGTGAACTCTTTCTCTGCACTGTGGGAGTGTGACAGGGTGTTGCTGTGGACTGCAGTATCTATTTCCCAGATGTGCTGGGTTATGACACATTATCTTAAAGCCAGATGCCACCAGATCTGCTGATCACATGGCTTAAGTGACTGCAGCATGGACATGATATGGAACATTCTCCCGTTCTGGGCCCTACTCAAAAGCAGTAGCTTTTTGGGTCACTCAATAAATGGACAACAGTAGCACAACCAAATGAGGAATGCATTGTCTCAAAGTGAAAGGGGTTCACTAGGCACACTGCCTCTCTTTTAGGTTGGATGGAAGGAGGGCAGGTGCAACAATTCCTTTTTAATCTAGAAAAGGTATCTCAAAGGATATCTCCCACACCACTAGACTCGTAGAAACATTGTTGAGATAGAAGACCCTGAACTTTTGTCAGATTTATTTCCCATCCCCTCACATGCCAATGTCTTCCTAACAAGTCTTGAGAAGCTGTTACTTCTTGTCACTAGGCTCATCCAACATAATGTCATTGGTGTAACAGACCAGTGTGATATGCAATGAGTGAATGAAAGGGAGTCAAGATCCCTGTGAACTAAATTATGACACAGTACTGGAGAGTTGACATACACTTGAAGTATATGCACTGCAGGTGAACTGCTGGCTTTGCTGGCTGAAAGCAAACTGGTTCTGATGAGCTTCATTGACAAGGATGGAGAAAGAGACATTCACCAGATCCACAGATGCAGCTAGCAGGACCGTGTCAATTTGCTCAGGCAATGAAGCCACAGCTGGCACAACAGCTGCAACTGGAGTCACTACCTGGTTAAACGTGCAACCTACCCTCCAACAGCTGTCTTCTGCACAGGCCAGACAGGCAAGTGGAAAGGTGACAATGAATCCTGTATCATTCAAGTTCTTGACAGTGGCACTAATTTTTGCCACCTTTTAGGAATGCAGTATTGCTTTAGACTTATTCATTATTTTCTTAGGCACAAGAGGTTTTAGCGGCTTCTACTTAGCCATTCTGATCATAAAAGCTCTCTCTCTCCCCACAGGTAGTGGAGTCAATGTGGAGAGTCTGCCAGCTGCTGAATATATCTATCCTATTCAGTGTATCTATTCCAATTATGCATTTTAGAAGTGGAAAATAATCACAGGATGGGCTTGGGAATTCACCGAGTTGAATGAGAAAGACTTGAGCCAAAACTTCATTGAGCCTATGATTTTCATAAGCCTCGGCTCTGCCTGACTGGACCACAGTGACTTTTTGGGTTCTTGGAATCACCGTTATTTCAGAGCCACTGTCTAGTAGCCCCTCACAAAGGTCACAGTCTCTTTTTCCCCAATGCACCAGTTATCCTGGTAGAAGACTGTGTTATGGTTTGTATATAGATGGCCCCCTACAAGCCTCATGTAGTCATGGAAGTGGCTAAATCTAGCATTTGTGATTGACTCGTTGTGTAGCGGTGAGATTGGTGGTGTGAGTTCTGCACCCACCCAGGGGTGGAGCCGACATACAATATAAGGTCGGAATAGGGGCGGGTTCTCTCTCTTTGGTGTGGTTTGCTCTTGCCGCTTGCAGCCGCCATGAATGGCTGCCCCCTTTTGCTCTGGCTGTTGCCTTGAAGTGTTGCCCCGAAGTGTTGCCCCAGTGCCATGCCACCCTGCCTTAGAGCCAACTGATTATAGACTGAAATCTACAGAAACTGTAAGCTAAATAAACTCTCCCTTCTTCACTTTGGGCATCAGGTATTTTGTCTCAGCAACAAAAAAAGTAACCAAGACACTGTAGATTCTCTTGGGAAAGCTGAGGGGAAAGATGAGCAGTCTATATTTTTTCCAGTTTACCAGGATCCTTGCTCAAAGAAACCCAACCTTTCCTTCTTTTAAGGAGTTTGAGGCTATAAATTAGCCCAAGCCTGGGAATTGCTGTGGGACCATGATTTTCTGTTTTTACAGCTTGCCTTTGATTTAGAATGTTTCTGCTTTCACCGATTAAATATTTAGTAGACTTCTAACCTATTTCACATCCAGGAACACCGTGATAAAGAGGTTCTGTGTAAGTCAGGCTGTTCCCCTTGCTGCCTGACTCTGCTGCTCATCACAGCAGCCACACTCACCCTGCCTTTGGTAGCACGGTGCACCCACGTGGCTCCTGCTACTCCAGGACCCAATGACTCTCACTACGCTTAGTTTGTCAATTCAGTGACTGCAGTCCTCACTGTAAGGTCTGGCCTGGTGAGAAGAGTAATCACAGACCTCTAAAAATCCTGGGGCTCATGAATTTCTTTCTCACAGTTGTATGAAAAGGACATCGTCTAGGCCCTTAAATGACAAATTTTCTCCAACAATCCAATTTCCATTACTCTTTTAATCCCCTTCTCTACATTAAACAAAGGCAGGTCTGCAATTTCTAACTTCCTTACTGTGGGTCACCTGTTAGTCCAGTTTTCAGCCAGCCAACCCAACGAACCATCATAGTGCTTTCTAATTCCCTAAACTGCACCACTGCATTCAGACTGTCTGCTCAGTGAACCAGGAACAACAGTTTCAGCCCGATCAAATTTATGTTTCTTTATTCCACACTTTTAATATCCACTCCCACACAAGTTCCCTAGATTTGTGTCTGTATAAATGAGGAAACTAAAGTAGCTCTTTTGGAGTGTATGTAACACACTTCTGCACAGGCTCCATTTTGTACCTCACCTTCAAGGGCCTTCGGGGCTTGGGTGTGATTGTAGCTCTGGAGGTAAGGAAGGTGATGGGTGATCAACATTTTCCTGCACAGCAGCTGCCATATCAGAGGTCACTCAGACCAAGATGAAGATCCCCCCTTCTTCTATCAACAACAAAGATTCGTCATAATTCAAGGGCTCATCATCTCAATTTTCACCAGGGTCTTCCCATACATCCCGCTCCAACCTTCCGCATCTGACTGCTTCTCAGTCATTGCCCTCGTTTGAACAGGAGGCAGACACTTTGTAAGGTTAAGAGTTTGACATGCTTGGTAATTCAGCCAGTTTCAGGCTGAGATTCCCCGTTTGATTTTCAGGTATCTGAGATAAGGATCTCCTTGAAGGCATACAAAGAGGATTGGGGTCACTTATATGGTGCTTGAGCTCAGAACTCAAATTTATGAGCTCTTTTCCAGTGACAATAGAAACTACCAAACTAGCTCACTGTATGTGTAATTTTGCCAAACATGTACAAAAGCATCATGTATATAATCACACAGATGTTTGCTTCTTATAAGAGGTTGATTAGAAGCACGCGGTGTTGATATTTTGCAGATCTATTGCTAGTGCTTACCGTGGATTATCAATGTTCTCTATTACTGAAAACGGTCATTTGCATTTTTAAGTCAAATCAAATTAGAAAGTCAATTCTAAAAGTTCCAAAGTTAATTTGGAAAATTCAGTCTTAAAATTTTGTCCCTCAAGAACCACTCCTGGGACCAAAGTCTGTATTAGTTGGGGCTCTTCAGAGAGACAGAACCAGTGAGAACCAAATAAAGGTATTTATTAGAAGGAACAGCCTCCTGTGATTACAGAGCCTGAGAAGTCCCAAGTCTGTGGTTGATACCCTGGAGACCCATAGAGCTCATATGTACTCAAGGCTGAGTACAAAGACAGGAGAACCCAGGGGGACAAAGGGACAAAGTTCTTTCTAGTATTTGGAGGCTTGGACCCAAGAAGAGATGGCGATTCAGTCCAAGACTGAAGGCCAAAACACATCAATGGTCTCAACTTGAGCAATTCAGTGAGTTCTTTCAATTCAGCCTTTTCATTCTTGTCAAATCTTCAATTGATAGAAGGAATGGCAACCAGCGTTAGTCAGTTTACAGATCCAAAGATTAAAACCATCTAAAAAATGTCCTCGTTGAGACTCTCAAAATAATGTCTGATCACATGTCTGGTCATCTTGTGGCCCAATCAAGTGGACACATCCCAAATTTAATGTCATACGATGTATGGATGTCAAAAATGGTCACAGTCCTTTTGTAGCTCCTCTCATCAAAAGTTAGAATCTAGTTCCTCACCTCTTGAATCAGAACTGGACTTCTGATTCAGTTTGGACAGTGACATATGCCAGAAGTGACACTGTAGTAGTTTTGAGCCCAGACCTTCCAAGGTCTGTATCTTTTGCTTTTGTGCAAGACTGGACTAACCTTCTGGAGATGAGAGACATGGGCCAATCATTCTTCTGTCCCAGAAGGTCAGGTACAACACAGGTAGGGAAGGCCATCCTTATCTAGCCAGTCTTCAGCTGACCCACCAGCTGGACATACATCGATACCAGCCCAAGACTAGCTGGAACCAACTAAGCCCAACCCGATCAACAGAAAGGTCACCTGATCTGTAGACTTGCACACAGTAACAAACGGCTCTTATTCAAATCTCTGAATTCTGAGTAGTTTATTATGTGAGTAAAGCTCACTGACCAGTCATTCTAATAGGTATATGTGCCCCACCATTTCCTGTGGGCTCTGGGGTGGGATTCATTAGATATTTATGAAATGAATCCCAATGGTTAAACCTATGATGCAGTTTATGAAACACAATCACTCCAAATCTGGTTCCATGGCAATTCTGCAGTGATGTGGATGGTCTTCAGAGACAGGCAGCTGAACTCAGGGTCCATGAATGAATTCAACAGATCTGTACTCAGGACAGGCTAGTGACACAGGTGCACATGGAATTCTCCGTTTCTGTATGTGCATACATCTCCATAAATAAATCATAATAGGACTCGATAAGGCACTTTATATACAGCTTAGACCTCTAAAGCCTATGACTGGGGAACTTAAAATAAGGTTATCCAGGTAAAACTAGAAAAAAATACCCACAAAAAGAAAATAATGTGACAAAAGTGGAGACTCTAGAATAAATCTTTGCAAAATAACAAAAAGCAGGCAAAATACCATTGTCATGGTCAGCCATGCCTATCTGTAGCCACACTCTGAGACCACTCTGAACTCATCTGCTATTCAGCTTCCCTTGTCTGCACTCCCTGCCTTGCTCTTTGAGGAAGCCAGGACCTTAGCTCTTGAAACTTACTCTGCCTTGCTAGCTTGCTCAACTGTGGTCCTATGATAGGTAGTTGTCTGTGTCAACTTGACTGGACCATACAGTGTCCATATAGTCAAATGTTCTGGGTGTTTTCGTGAGAGTTTTAGGATGAGATTAACATTTAAATCGGTCTAGTGAGTGAAGCAGCTCTGCCTTCCCATAGAAGTGGGCCTGTTCCCTCAGTTGAAGGCCTGAATGCAACAAAACGCTGACTTCCCTGAGTAAGACAGAACTCTCTCCACCTGATGATAGTCTTTGAACTACAACATTGGTGCCTCCTGGTCTAGCAGCCTGTGGCTTTGGACTTGCACTGGGACATCAGCTTTGCAGATTTGCAGATTGTTAGCCTCCATTATCTCACAAACCAATTCCTTATTACAAGGGAATGAATTAGTCAAGGTTCTCCAGAGAAACAAAACCAAAAGGAAATCCCTGAAGAACCCTGACTAGCTCTCTACCTTTCTTATGGTCCATAGACATCCCTGACCTTTCCATTAAGAATAGAAACTTCTGGGGCTGGGGATTTAGCTCAGCAGCACAAGTGCCTGCCTGGCAAGCGTGAGGTCGTGAGTTCGATCCCCAGTACCAAAAAAAAAAAAAAAAAAAAGAATAGAAACTTCCTCCTCCCTGTCTTTTCTTTTACCTTTAATTTCCCTATGGTTTTTCCTACCATCCAACATGCTTCATATATTTTTTAATTTTTTTAACTTATCACCTTCCCCTGAAAACTTCATGGGAGCAGAGCATAGTCCCTGCTGTATCTCTAGTACTGAGAACAATGCCCAACACTTAAGCAGATATTCAATAAGTATTTACTGAATAAATACATTGAGAAGAACGCCATTCACTTACCCACAGTTGCTTTCGATCAGATAGTTTTTGAGGTCTGCAGATTTCATACATGTGACTCACAGGAAATATGGTTGTGTGGTTTACACTAGCAGGCATATAGAATGAAACAGAAGGATATGCCAAAAACATAAAAGGGAAGAAGACGTTTCATGTACCTCACTTAGAGAAGTATGCATTAGGTAGAGTAACAATAAACAGTAGAAACAGAATCACTTGCCGGCGTATGAGCTTCTTGTGGTTGCTATAACAACTTACTAAAAATTGGGTGACTCAGAACAAGAGAAACTTATTCTCTCACAGTTGTGGAAGCCAGAAGTCTGAGTCCTTGTGTCATGAGTGCCCTGCACCCTTGGAGAATCAGTTCTCCTCCTTGTGCTAGCTGCCACCATTCTCTGAGTTGGGCCTGTACCACTCGATTCTTGGCCACTGGGGTGGTGTCGCCTTCTCCTCTGCTGCCTGTGTCCAATTTCTCACTGCATTTATCTTATAAGGACACATGATGTCACTGAATTTAGGATGCACTGGATAACCTAGAATGATCTTCTCAATGTGGGATTCTTACTTTAATCACTTCTTCAAACACCACTTTTCCATATAAGGTAATTTTCACTGGCTCTGGGAAGTAAGTAGACATATTTTTTGGGGACCTCCACTGAGCTCATTGCAACTAAAAAAAATATCAGAGTTGGTTATGATTCTACAATAGCAATCCTTGATAGTGTTGTCCAGTTGCTGACATGGTGTTCTTTCTGAGAGATGAGGCCTTTGTCATCGAGCTAATTCAATGCTCTCAGGACTCAGATTAATTCATCTGGTAAAGTTTTAAACAGTTACTTATTATGGTAAAGATCTTCTCTCAGGAAGCTATGAGCTGAAAACAAGATCAAATGATTTTTTTTTCAGACAAGGGAGTCATTCAAGGGTCAGGCTTCTGATTCCAATTCTTTCTTCTCATTTTGCACTATCTTATGATAGGGATTCTTGTAATCTGCTCAAGAGTCATCATGTGCTCTAATCCACGGACAGGGAATATGTTGTACTTTGCACTTGTGTTTTTAAAATGTCAGTGGCCATCAAGATCAGCTTTTAAGCAATGATGTAGCACAAGGACATGTGAAGAGATTCAGTTTAGAATTGCTGGCAGCTTCTTCTACTCCTACCCTCTACATCCCATGACTGTTGTTTTACCTTTCCCTGACATCAGGAGGCCTGAAGCTTTTAAACAAAATTTAATTTGTTTAAAGTATTATAGTGGGCAATTTTCAGGACCAAGTGTTCCACAATTTATTTAAATATCCTATAAAAATCTCCATTTCTTTGCACAAGTATAAACAACTGCTCTACAGGAATTTTAAGACCACTACATTTTATTACAGCCAGTAATAGTTTCTTTTTAGCTATTAAAAGTGGAACCACTGAAGTCTCAGTCCTTAACATCCCTACATCAATAAAATGTCTATTAAAGGTCATACACCAATGGCAGGAAATAGTTACTAAGTTAATTCAAAAGTCTGACACTTTTAAAAATCCTTGAAAATTAAATTTAACTGAAAAAATGGGAATGTATTTGTGAAATTTATTTTAAAAATTCATTCATCAACACATAAATGGTAAATTAAACTTTTTTTATTTGGGGGCATAGCTTTCAGGAAAAAGAGGTATATGACAAAAGACAGAACAGACAGGATTTAGTCAGCATTTCAATGTGTAAGGCTCGTCCTGAGGTCTTCACTCTCTTACAATGACCTGACCTTCTTACTGATGACCCTAGGACATGGTAAACCAAGGCCATATAATCCAATTAGAGCAAGAGCAAGGAGTGCCAAGAGATTTTTAAATAAACACTGAGCAGAAGAAAGATCACCAGTTAACCTGTGGTCAACACTGTAATGAAACCTAATGGGACTATCTATTGCACAGGACAGAGGTAGGTACAGTGACAAACTCCTGTTTGTGGTTCTGACAGTGGAGGAGAACAGCCCTTCCACAGGTCTGTTCGAAACCTAGAAGACATTGGATCTTGCTGTGGAATCTGCATTATACATGCCCTCCCTAGATACACTGCTATGATTTGACTGTGCCCCCCAAATTCATAAGATGTACACTTGATTTCCAATGCAGCAGGGTTAGGATGGGGCACGTAACGGGAAGTGACAGGCAGAGGATGGAGACCTTATGAATGGATTAATGTCATTTCTGCAGGTGTGGGTTGGTTGCTGCAATAATGAGTGTTGTGAAAACAAGTCCACCCCCATGGCTGTCTTATGTGTGCTCACTTTTCCTTGCACTTTCCACCGTGTTGAAGTACAGCACAAAGGCCCTCACCAAATGCTGCTTCTATGACCTTGGACTTCTTGGCTTCCAGCATTGCAATTTAAATAAGCTTTGTTCCCTGGAAATTACCTAGTCTGTGGCATTCTGTTGTACCAACAGAATAGATTTTATTATAATTAACAAATGGAGACTTATAGTCAGTAGGTTCTCAGGGGACTTTTACATATTCTTAAAAAACAATAATGTTTAGTTTATTTAGAATATTCAGAAGTGGGACTGAGGCAATGCACTTACTTTGGGGTTACTACATTTTCTGTGGTCTAGTAATGCGTTGATGGGATTGCCTTAATTTTATCAAACAGGTTCAGCCATGTGTATCTCTAAAACTAGAGTTCTATATATTACAGACCACAAGAATTTCACAACCCAGAAAGTTAATTTTCAAGAACACTATTTGAATGCTTTTCAGTTTTGGCAATACAATTTCTATTTGGAGCTGGGTGTGGTGGCACAAGCCCATAATCCTAGCACTGAGGAGGCTGAGGCAGGAGGATTGCCATGAAGTTGAGGCCAGCCTGGGCTATTCAGTGAGTTCAGAGCCATCTTGAACCACATATGAGACCATGTCTCAAAAAAAAAAAAGGTTTCTATTTGGAATAAATTTAGAAACGTATTTCTTGAGTACGTAGTACATACTAAAGATAGAATCTGTTGTATTGTTAATAGACCGACCATATGTTGGTTCATTGATTATAAATCAAAGAAAACTGATAGCATAAGCATTTTAATGAAGGTCTAAGAGGATATATACAGAAATTTTAAAGCAATTATCACAGACAGGTTGGCTTTATGATATTTTCTGACAAAACCACCTACTTGCAATGAGATAGTCTAGGTGAGAAAGAAAGTTTAGCACATCCGAAGCTGCCACTGTGCTGCAGGGTTTCCAGAGTACTTTCAAAATACTTTTAGTAATGCAAATTTTAAGGGTCTTTCGAGCGCTTGCTATTGAACCCAAATAGTGCAAACTTTGACTCTGAGTGCCTTTTGCTGTTTTCTAACCCAATGGTCTGGATTACACTGAATTAAATAGAAAGAGATACATGCCACCAAGATAGCAGACTTCTGGCTCCCTCAGGCTCTGGAGGTAACAATCTATGGGCTCCTCCCTACTGGAGGGTCTCAGCAGGGCATCTGTACTGAGCCAGTCAGACATCCTTAAAGCCACCTGCCAAACACTCCTGAAAACAGCCCATTTAACTCAGGATATACAGAACTACAGTGCAAACTAAAGTAGGTACATAGGAATAAAGCTCAGAAATCATTTCAAAAACTCATAGTCCAAGTGGAGCAAAGAGGGCACCACTGGTGGGCACCACTGCCAAGGTGGGGATTTCCATTCTTACCAGAACCTGAGCCAGGCCCAAGAAACTCAGATGGAAATTCTCTGGGTCACAGACTTTTCTCCTTGATTTTGTCCTTTGAAGTCAGTCATGCTAAAGGCTAATGCGGAGGATTTAGAGGATTAAACAATGTATTTGTAGAGGTTATTTCTCCAACATTTTATTATAAAATTCTTCAAACATGTATAACAGTTGAAAGAATTTTTGGTGGACACCAGCATACCCACTACGTAGATCCTACCATTAACACTTTACTACACTTGCTTTAGTATACGTCTCTCATTTAATGTTTGGATGCATTTTAATAGAAATTGCACACACCAAAACAATTTAGCATACATGTGATTAACTGGAATTCATGAGGGTTAAGAAGTGAAACTCGAGTCATTTTCTCAAACTAGTTTTCTCAGATCTAAGAATTCCCTAGGTATTGCTATAGTGAAAGTCTATACAGAACAAAGCAGTGAATATCATATTTTCCTAAATAACTACTTACAAATATATCAGGGAAGAAAAGAAAACAAAGCATTCCTTCCACATTTCTCACACAATCTTATCCATCAATCTTATTAAATGGGTTGGCTACACTCCCGAGGTACTCTGCTGTGGTGTCATTTGACTCATAGGTAGAAAACTCATAATCCCAGTTCTGCATAAATCCTCTATAGTTTTGTGGTATTTATGATAGGGAATGACTCAATAAAATTCTTGCACATATTTAAGCCTGGCCCAATAAGAGATGACACTTCCTTATTAGTGGGGTCATCCTCAAGAGATGGGAAGAGATGGTACTAATGAGATAAGACTGATATTGGATTGGCTCAGGTCCCACTGCAAAATAATTCTTCAATGTTTCAGTCATCTGTCAAAGAGAAGGTTAAAAAGATAATTGGCATTGCTGTCAAGAGGGTAAGTGAATTTCCCTTTTTATATTGTCAAACCTTTGAGAGATCTTAATTTGCCTTTTGACAGTGGGGAAAATAGTGGATTATAAAGGGAAATGAACCTTAGAAAGTGTTCTAAGAAAATTGTAAAAAAGACAAGGAGAAAGCTAAAGGTTCAATGAGGCCCTCCGGATACAGGTTAAAGGCTGCGCCCAGTGTTTCTGGGGACTTCATTTCAGTCTACTGTCAAGTCCTAAAATGCGAGATATCCTACAGCAATCAAATCAAGGCATGCGCTCTGGATACACCTTCCTTTCTCCTTTTTAATTTCATTTTCCAAAACTACCCAGAGTATTCTCCGGTAAAGTGATTTTTGACATTGCTATTTTCCATTATTTAGCTGAACAGTTAGCAAACTTTTCTGTAAGGAGCCAAGGGTAAATATTTCTGACAGTGCAAATTATACAGCCTATGTCACAACTACTCGAAGTGGCTATTATGCACAATCCTAGACAATGCATAAAGGAACATGTTTGCCTGTGTTTAGTAAAACTATAAGGACAATAAAATTTGAATTTCAAATTACTTTCATGGATTCTGAAATATTCTTTTGATACTTTTTTTAAATTTAGTTTTCTATGGGCCCCCATCAATGGGGGGCTCTTGCACTGATTTTATTTTTATTTAATTTTTTTCTTTTCAAATCTATTTTATTTTAAAGAGAAAAACATAAAACAAAATTTCAAAACACAATAATTGGGGGCAGCAATAAATGCAGATATTGTGTACTCTGTGTGATTTGAAGATAATATGCAATGTATATACAATTCTATTTAATATTAGTTAACTTAAATATGAATTTCTATGTGTATTGAGTGATCATCTCACTGGACAGCAAAGCTTTATAATCTCTTATGCTAATTTGAAAAGAATATTGTATCAGTTAGCTTTCCTATCCCTGGGACAAAAGTTACTGACATCTGCAACTTACAGAAGAAGCAGTTTATTTTGGCTCGTGATTCAGAGCATTCAGTCCATGGCTGATTGGCTTTAAGGCAGCAGCAACGTGGTAGAAGGGCAAGAGGAAGAAAGCTGCTCACCCTCTGACAGCCAGGAAGGAGAGAGAGAGAAAGGAGGAGCAGAGGACAAGAATACAACTTTCCAAATCATGCCCTGATGACCTGCCTCCTCCAACCAGGCCCCACCTCTGAACAGAAGACCTTGGGGCATTCTCATCTCTTGCTTGCAGTAGAAAGAAAAAAATTCTTCCCTTTGCAGATCAAGTTATAAGTTAGTGCTCCCTCTGGTGAGACCACAGTTGAAGGGGTGGTTTTAAATATCATGCACGAACACAGGCAAAGATGTGAAGTACATACACATATCCACAGTGCACACACACCCGGCACACACACAAACATAAGGCAGTTCTGTGCATTCCATCATGATCAATTTCAGTGAGCAAATAATCATGGGAAGAAAATATGCCTGCAATTTTTGGTATGTATTTTTCCTCCTAAGCGTTATCTACTACAAAAACATAGTAGTGGAAAGTGAAAACCATTGTACGTATGAAGTTCAGCTTTTCTACTAGTTTTGTCAGCTGCTTATTTATAGGAAAATCCTGTATCTCATTTAGACAACTTTCAGAATGGAACATGCAAAAGTGACCCCAGTCATGGCATCTTCCAAAATATGCAAAGTGCTCATTTCCAAGTAAGTGACAGTGAGCAACCCCAGGTCATCTCAAATCAAGCTTCAGGTCATCCATAAGGAGCATCTCATGCTGAGCTCACAGGTCAAGGCCATCAAAGCTGACCAAGGAAACACAAAGGCACAGCATCTCTAACATTAGAATCACCTTGGTGACCAGCATATTCAGCATCCCTGCAAAATCATCTTCATTAGAATGGACTCAATTCTATTCTTTACCTTGATTCAACCCATTTGTGGAAAAACCTGTAGGGGTGACTTATACTTAATTGAGGAAATTCTTGGGTGAGGGATGAGTGACAGTGTGACATACATAAAATAAAACAAAACAGTAAGAGAGAAGTTCAAGTTAACGGAGAGCCGAGTAGAGCCCTGCCCTCACTGTCTCAGTGCTGGGTTCAGAATGAGCCCTGGCTAAACTGTTTCGAGAAAGCTCTTCAGGGCTCCCTCTGAGGCCCGTTTCTTCTGCTCACTGTATTCTCTTCCTCAGGGAGCTCATTTGCATTCATACCTTTATTGTACACTTTCGTCTTTATATCTTTTAACTCCAGCAAACTGGTATATCTTACCATTTATGAGACCACTACTTCCTCCTCCTTTTACTCCTCCTCCACTTTTTTCTGCTTCTCTTACTCCTCCTTTTTCATCTTTATTTCCTCCACCATCTCTTCCTCCTTTTATTCTTATTTTTTTAAAACATGGATCTTGCATGTTGCCCAGGCTGGTCTTGAATTTCTGGACTCAAGTGACCCTCCTGTCTCAGCCTTCCAAGTTCTGGGACTACAGGCCCACCACCATGCCCAGGTGTGTGGCTTCTTTAATTAGACCCCTCAGGGACACCATGTCTGCCATTCTTCCTCTTATCATTCCCAGTTTACTTGTGTTGTTCCGTTCTGTAGGGCAGTGATGGGGTCAACATTCCTCAGTTGCACAAAATACCAAGCCAGACAAATCCCTGACCTTTCATGCTGCAGCCATTCCAGTACCAGGTGCTGCCTCACACATGTCTACCTCTCTCTACCTCCACCATCACAAGCCAGGTCCATTCTGCCTGCACCTCTCAGCTGCATTAATAGCATACCTTTAATGAATCCTTTGTGCCCTGTTGATCCTCACCCCTTCCACCTAGCAATTCGCTCTCATGGACGTCTACAAGAATCTTTTCCAAACCTAAATGTGATCAGGCCACTGCCTCCTCCCAGGCTTAAATTAGGATAAAAACTCTAATTGGTGCCATAGCATCCGACACTGTATAGGTTTTATTTCTGGCTACTTTTTGGCCTCATCTTATGTTCTTTTCCTCTCTCTGTGTGTCTTACTTACCATAGCCTTGCAGGTACTTCAACACGTCTCAGTCCCTGCACACCGGATACATTCATTCCAGAAATGTGTGTGGATGGATAAACAAGGGCAAGGAGGATCGGAAGCTACTGTGAGTGAATATGTGGCATCATCTGGGGGTGGGAAGGGCATATGCTGACTTCATTTTCAGGCCCAAGCTACTCCAGGGTTTTTTCTTCTATGGCCAACTAACATTTGGGGTATTATGGACTGTATGCTGTCAGTGGTTTACTACTGCCTCCAAGTTATAGCTACACTCTTAGGCTTATTTTCCCCTCATCTCTTATTCTCTACTTATTCTTTTTGGATTTTTATCTTTCTGAGCCATCTACATTGTTGTCATCTGTGTTCCTTCATTTTGGGAACAGAGTTACCACAGATAAATAATAGTCATAATTATGGTTATGGATTCCAATCCTTATTGCCTTGCTAAATTTCTGAAGTCCAAGTTACAGGCCATTTCTGATGTTTATAAGATCATCCAGTAGTCATCTGGCTATGCAGCCTCATCATTTTTCCTTGTTTTGCCCTCAATTCTACTGTTCTATCACATAATCTTCTCTATCTACTTCCTGACATCCCTGACTTCCTTGGATTTCTAAACATGCAATGAAATTCAGATGAATGAAGCAAAGACAAGTATCATTCAGATTCTAGCATCCAAAGAAATTAACAGGCAGAGAGATCATGCAGCCAGCATTTACACCGGTCCTGTGATATCTTTGGATTGACCTTGAAAATGTTATTCTGGGAGCAGGTACTGTCCTGAGGTCTGTTCTTGGTGTATCAACATTTTTTTCCCAAGGTCCCCTTTCCAAAGATATATTTGTATTCATCTGACATTGATTCATGTGGCCAGATGGCAAAGGACAGAGCCGGATCGCTCCACACAACGTGTGACCTACTTGCAAACCCAACAGTCTGTGCTTCAGTGCTAAATAAAAGTATGGAGCTTCTGATTTTTTTTTTAATGCAATTGTGTTTGCTGGTTATCTTCCATGGCATGGACAATCTGACTGATGGATGCATCAGTTCCAATGAGCAAAGAGCTAAGAGGCTAAAGGCAGGATGGCACAATGTGTGGTGGGCGTCACTGCCAACCAGAGAGGTGTGAGCAAAGTCACAGAGGAACAGGAGTGCACCTTCAACCACCCAAGGAACAAGGTGTCACGGACATCTTGCTAATTCTCCAACTATGTAGGCTAAAAACAATGAAGTCGTTGTGTACTTACAGTGGGCCAGGTATGTGGGGT